>JANBPU010000056.1:0-86145 GCA_027575805.1 Mycoemilia scoparia | reverse complement strand
CTTGACAGCGCTGGAAATCGTGTATACACACTAAAGGTAGGTCTAATTTGTCATGACATGCAATTTATTTTGAAATGACAAATTGTAAATTGATTTAATATTAATTTAAACAATGCTAAAACATGATAATCTATTACGCATATATTTAGAAGGAAGCCCCAGACGGAAAACCAACAGTCACAGCACACCCTGCCCGCTTTTCTCCAGATGACAAGTTCTCCTGCCAACGTGTTACATTGAAGAAGCGTTTTGGTTTGCTTCCAACCCAGCAGCCTGAACCTGAATGCTAAAGCAAAAAAAGCGAGAGAAAAAGAAATTTTTCGTTGATGCTGAACCATGGTATCATCATAATGTACTTCCCAAATACCTCTTCTAGTTCTTTCTTCAATTATCAAAACGATCGATTTGTAATAGCAAACATCAGCAATAAAATATTATGAGATACTTATATGTTGGTAATTTACTTTAAAAATGCACATACACTCACTCATCCGTTATATTTCTCTTTAAAGAGATTATATGTACGATAAATTTGGGTAATTATTTTTGGATGGGTTGTCTATTTGACAATAGACTGTTATTGCCCCTATAACCTCTGGCCGCCAAAAGGTGCCCTTTAAAAATTATGATCCAAATGTGGTTAAAGTTCACAAGGCTTTGGACAAAATGGGTCCCCAAGAATTGCATATGAAATGGCTGGTGATTGATCCAAAATCTTAGGAACCATTTCTGCCTACCATAGATTCGATCACTAATGAAATCTTGCCATTTGGGTAGTTATTTTTGAAAGGCTAAATGCAGATAGTGCATAATGAGGCATTGGTCAATGAAAATATATAATAACTAGTATGAAAGCTGAAACTGACATACTAGTAGAACTTAGTCCTTCAAAAATAATCACTCATTTATACATGTATCTATAAATGATTTTATACCAGCCTGAGCCAAGCCATGATTATATACATTAGATATGACAACCCAAATGTCTTCAATGTTGTATGATATGAGTAAGAATGATGGACAATATGATGACTTGTATTGTCAGTTGCTCCTTGGATATTTGCTGATTCATCAATGATAGCTATGATTAGATCATGATAATTGGCTATTTAACAGATATTTTTTATGCTGTTAAATTACGACTCCATATACTACAGACTAGGGAAAAGTACGGAATATAAGAGATCCTGTTTAGTAGTGTGTTTTATTTTATAAGTAGCCAGATTGCACAAAGTCTTTCATCACAGAAAAAAAGTGAAAACATCTAAATCCAACATTCAGTTGCCTGAGATTCTTTTTGAAATTTTTGAGCAATCATCGAATTTCTAATATGAAGGTGTATCCGTGGGATTTATCATTGAGAGATCTTACATAGGAAAGCAGAATGATGAATTGTGGAGCTTTTAATTCCACTTTCCAAAATATTTGATACACAACATCCTCCTTCACCTCCTTTTAAAATACATTTTCAAGTGATAAAAGGAATTGAAACAATGTTCTTTGTAATTTGTCATTCCTGATCAAACTAAGATGACATTGCGACATTCAGGTGCAATAATACTGCCATTTAAGCCCCTTGTTGTGGTCATGGCCGATATATCTTTTGCTAAGCATACGTCCTTGGTTAAAGAAAGCTTTACTAAAAGTGGCATGTTACTCTCTATATCAACTTATACTGGCTGAGATAAATATTGGCCCATATTCTCTTTTCAAGTATCGCACAAATTAGTTTCACTTATTCTTTCGTCACGACCTTTTTGATATGCTCGATATCAGTATTTTGCCAGTTTGCATCGGAATTCTCACTGCCCTGCTCACCAGCTTGGGCTGGTGGGCTTTGTCACCACCAGCAGAGTTAAGGCACATCCCGTCTGTTTCAACGCTTAAGTTCATGTGGTACTTTATTTCAAACAAGACCAGGGAGGAGCTACACAGAGATGTATTTGAACCAGCATTGAAAGCAAGTGGTGTAGCCAAAGTGTGGTTCCTCGGAGCATGGATTGTAATGTTTTCTGAGCCAGAGCTGGTAAAGAAAGTTCTGGTAGATATAAACACATTCCAAAAGTACAATATTGGCGAGCGCATGAAGGGAACTATTGACTACGACTTTTTTGGAAACAGCTTTTTCTTCATGAATGGCCAGGAATGGAGGCATCAACGGCAGATTGTGAACCCAGCTTTCCATCGGTCATGGGATACTACCAAGGTGGGAATTGTGGCAAAGGACTTGATCGAATTTCTTGAGAAGAGCAAAAAGGAACCAATCGAGGTTGTTACATTGATGCATCGGACTGCGCTTGATGCTTTGGGAAGGATCGCTTTTGATTTTGATTTTGGTGCAATTCGCGATCCCACCAATCCATACTATCGGCTTTACATGGATATAATGGACATAATGCGTATACCGATCAGGAGATTCTTTCCACAACTTGACAAATTCCCGTTCCCCTATGTCAAAAGAGGCATCAAGAAAATGGCCGAATTCGACGAAATCATCTACAAGATGGTAAACAAGAAACTAAAAGAGGCATTGAAACGCAAGGAACTTGGAATTTCCCTGAATATGGAGGATAGATCAAAATTGGATCTTCTTACTCTTATGATTGAAGCTAAGGTCCATACTAACTCTGACTCCACAGACAAGCAATTCAGGGTATGTGGCTATTCCAAATTAACCTCTCTCTATTTGAGTTTCATATGTATGTTTGAATATCCAATGATTTATTGTTGCATTTCCTGCTGTAGGACAATTTGATGTTGTTTTATATTGGTGGCCATGATACAACATCCAACTCTATGTCCTTTATACTGATGGAGCTGGCGCGAAACCAAGAAATCCAAGAATTGGCTCGCAAAGAAGCCACAGAGGTTTTGGGTGATGAGCCAAAGGACATAGTGCCAACCCCCGAGCAGCTCAAGTCTCTCAAATACATTGATCAAATAATAAAGGAAAACCAGAGAAAAAACCCTATAATGTCGATGGTGAGCCGAGAGGTTGCTAAGCCAGTCGAGATTGGTGGCTGTGTTTTGAAGCCTGGTGTGATGGCGGGTGTTTACATGTATGGTGTCCAGCACAATCCCAAGTACTATAAGGATCCAGAGACCTTTGATCCGGATCGCTTTGGTCCAAATCCGAATCCTGATAAATACAATCGAGTACCCTTTTCATGGGTCCCATTCGGTGGCGGTGCAAGGCAGTGCATGGGTATGAACTTTTCAATGGTCGAGCAGCAAGTCTTTATATCTATGTTGGTTCGCAAATTCAAATGGTCACTGCCCGAAAACAGCCCATTTTTGCGTGGACAAAAAACTGGTCACTTTGAGGTTTGCTATCCCAAAGACCTAGAAATAATTTTTGAGCCCATTTACTAGGACTAGCCTTGTGAACTAAGTTTTTAGTTTTTAGAAAGCTACCTTCTCATCTTACAAACCATACATACACATATATGGCTCTTACCTATGGCGTTTTATATCTTACATTGCCTTTACCTTTGATTAACTATAAGCGATCCTCATTATTGGCAAAGTGGCAAAGTCTTAGTGGTGACAACAGAGCAAAGAGGCACTCGTTTTAAACCAGTTTTCGGACATTAACCTGCCAAGAAAGCACGATGTAGTAGCCACATATTGTTTGTGTACAAGGGTCACACATTAGTCCAAATGACCATAACAGTAGATTTAGGTATAGCCCATAAACAAATTCAAGCGCTTTTATAATCTATCACAATGATGCTTATTTCTGTTTGCTTTCTTTATCAGTTTTCGTCAAGTTGTCTCTATCTAGCAATATATTATCATCATTTTCAATTGAATAATCCTCCTATACTCCACACCATCACCATCCAGTATTATTAGAAACAATGATCGGCCACTCTAGTATCACCAAGACACAGAAGTCCGAAGAGAATACTGAAGTCCTCCCAAATGAGCAAAAAGCTGCTGGTAGTGAATGCAAATCTGCCAGGCAAAATGAGTCAGAAACTCAAAATGATAAAAGCACCTCTCCAGAAGACAAAGATACCAAGAAGTCTGATGCTGCTGAAGGTGTCAAGGACTCTGACGAACCCAACAAAGAGCAGAGCTCCACGAGTGACGCCGAAGATAATGTAAATAAAACTCCCACGAAGGCTGATGATGGCGCAGAAGCAGTAGCAGGAGGAGGAGTAGTAGATCCTGACGTAAACACGACAACAAACGACGACAAAAATGTGGGGAGCGGGACCACACCAAAGCCTTTGAAAGACACAGAAAAGATTGAAGATGACGCCGCTTCTAATAACAAAAAAGCCCAGCTTGCTGACCAGTCCGAACCTTCAGTCTCTGAAAATACGACACAAGAAGGCAGCAACGATGACAATGCCAAAAAAGCATCCAAGTTGAAAGAGAGCGAAGAAGCACAGACATTGTTGGTTATCCAAAAAGAGCTGGATTTTGTAGAAGAGGCAGCCGAGAGGGCTAGCCCAAAAGAAACTGTAAAGAACAAGTCTAACAACACTAGTACTAAAACCCAAACTGAGCAATCTTCTGAGGACAGGGCTGAGAATAAGGATAAAGAGGATGCTGCTGCTCCCGATGATGATAACGATGAACAGGGAAGTAAAGAGGATGCATTCAAGGAGCAGCAACCAAAAGAGATCAAGGATAGCAGGGAAGATGAGAAAGAAAAGGTCGCAGAGCCTGCAAAGGAAGACTCCAGTGAGCATCCAGCATCCCAAGAGCCAAAGGAGGAAGTGAAAAAATCCCTTCTAGGCAAGGGCCAGAAAGAGGCTGCTGAAAAGGCAAGCGAAGCTGAAAACTCTCAAGATAAGAATAAGGAAGCTGATGATAAACCTAAGGTATCATCAAAGAAAGTAGATGCCCAGGGTGAAGAAAAGCCCCAACCTCCATGTCGTGTTCAAATCTACGGGTCAACTATCAGTGGAAACAGAACAATAACCAACAGCCAGAATCAACTCTTTAACCTCCTCAAAGCCCATCACATTCCATTTGCATTCAATTGCATCGCAGCTGACGAAAATGCCAAAAAGTACATGCGTAGAAAGTGTCGTGGAAACAACAAGATTCCCCAGGTATTTGTTGACGGAGAGTTCAAGGGTACTTATGAGGAGGCATTCGAAGAAAATGAGTATGGAAACTTTGTCCAATGGCTGGGAATTGACGAGGAACCCCTTGAATTTTAGAATTTCTTTTTCTCTCCAACATCCCTAATACTAAACCTGTAATGTTTTTGACCACGTGATGGTTCCTTCCAGAGTTAATGAGTCTAATGTGATTTCTTTTCAACATAAAATGTTTTATTTAAGTGGTAATGAAGATTATTTAAAACAACTACTAGAGAAATCTAAAAAATTGCGGACGATGGTATTTAGAAAAGCTGATGAGTGCAAGTCGACTTTAGCATATCATACAAAAGCTCTTGATAGGATGCAAAATACTTGAAAATCTAAATCTATATTAGGGCAGACAATGATTTTTATAATATTAGGATGCTCAAATTGATATATTTTCTAACCTTTACTAGGAATCAGGAACTGAGATAGTCACGTTGGCCACAGGGAAGCAATACTGAGTCATGCCATAGTTGAATTGCTCACAATGTTTGTTGACTATTTGGGCAGTATCACCACTCCCATAATGTTTCAGAGAATACTCCAAAGCATAAGAACAATATGTCGTCTCATACTGAGAAGTGACAGGAACGCATTGGGCCACCTCAACTATCTTCAAGGCACGCCTGCTGTTCTTGGAGTTTTCTGGGCATAGGTTCTTGTAAATATCTTTATTCCTCATTGTATCCTTATCAACAACGTGGTCAAAGATACAGTCATCAGGACCACTGCTACGCTGAGAAATGGCATCATACCTGTAACACATTAGCCCTGTGCCTAGGGTCATAACAGTTTGGATAGTATCGCTATAGGCCGTGATGATATTGTTGACTCTAAGGTTTTGAATTCCATTTGGGCCTGGTCCGTCCATGACATCGGCAAGTGTTCCACTGCCATTTCCATTTGGCTGCTGCTGCCAAATTGCCCATAGCCTATCGAGGTTCGCATGATGGGTCATGAAGGCAAAGTCAACAGGGCTCCAGTCCTCCATCATGTCACCAGCAAGTCCTAGATGCACCGCACCATGTATACTGAACTCTATATGTGAGCGGAAATCTGCCATAGTTTTATCTGTGTTGACAAAATTATTGATATAAGTTGGTGAAAACCATGTTTGTATTGAGCCATTTTGGCCATTAAATACTCTTCTTAAACACTTTCGATTCGGGTAGTTATATGTAGCGCCACCCTGGATGCCATCCATTACACAATTGTTGCTTCCTCGCCCATTTCCACCTAAATAGTTACTTTTCAGGACGGCACTGCCTGCTGGATTTTGCCAGTCCTGTGCAGAATCCCAGTAGGGAACAAAAAAGGATGGATTATACCTTTGCCCTGTCATCTCAAAGTCACGGACAAAGCGACGGTGGAAGGGGAAAAACATTGAGTTTCCATGCACAAAGTTGAAATTGTTATTGTGTATAGAACCATACCAGTCAAACCACCCATCCCGCATCATTTGAGTAACAACCTGTCTAATCATTGCCCATTCTTGCTGTGATGTGGCTCGAATCTCTTTGCGTACAGTTATGCTGTCGCATTGTTGATTGGCGGTATAACTTTGTTGGTTATTGTCTTGTTGCGACTCTACCAAAGTAAAGAAGCTGGCAATGGCCAGCACCAGATACTGTGTAATTAACTGATACTTCATCTTGTTGTATCCCTGAAGCTGCGGTATAATTAGTGTCTAAAACTTGGATTTATGAGGTAAGTGTTTGTAAATACTCTGGTTGACCTGTCGGTATAAAAAGATTACAGAAAAGGCTATTTCAAATGTAGCCCTTAATGACAAACTGAATACAATATATGGATCTGTATCTATGAATATGGATACAAACCAAAGTTATTTAAACTAAAAAGACGAGGATATAAAAGACAGGAAACGTGGGGACGATACTTTTAGTTGAAATTTCAGGGGAAATGTCATTGAATTTTATATACACGTTTGTATGCTGGTTTATTCTCTATCAAATACCAAATATTACATTCAGCTACGCCTATTGTGATATTTCTTTACATCCAAAACCTTCTATTTGATTTTAATGGCCAGATAGATATAAAATCATTTTGCATACACCAACCTTTCTATGCACGCTAATTTGAAGTTGTCCAAACACGGCATGTGAGGATACACCCTCTTGGCGCCATCACAATGGGCACTGAAAAGGTTTGTAATCTAAATGTGTTACAGATAATAGACACGGAATTTTGATTAATATGTGCTCTGTTATTATAAGCATCAATAAAAACTTTGCTATCTCAAGGAATTTGCCAAGATAAGCATCATCGACTACGACTTGGAGTAGGAGTTGCTCATAACATTACAAAACCCTTGACTTTATCATAAACATTGATTTTTAATTCACAGCGAAATCAAAAATTTAAATCAGTATCAACAAGCAATTAGTGCCAAAATCAGTATTATCGCTTCTTCCCATATCACTATAGTGGTCTCGGCAGCCTATCTTGATGAACACTATTGCTTTGATTAGTCTGATATAGATGTAATTGCTTTGAAAGAAGTAGATTCATGTTTCTGGCCAAAGACTGGATATACTATTGGTATGAAGCGAAAAACAACTTGGAACAAAGCCCAAGCTCTAAGCAACTGCCAGGATTTCACATTTGGCCAGCAGCTTAATATTACTTTTGTATTTTCTGTAATTTTAATATTATAACATCTTGCCATAATTATTGGCACATCTTCTTGGAGAAAATTATTTAACACGGGTCTTTGAAGTTTGTTTTAGGAAACATAAATATAGTCCTGAAAGAGCATATACATATGATGGATATCGCCAAGACACCAAAAGACCTTCCCATAGATATCATATATAAAATTGTTGGCTACATTCACACAGTGGAAGATGAGACGACTCTATTAGAGCTCTGTCAGTTAAACAAGCCATGGAGAGAGGCTGCCCTTAGAAAGTATTTAGGAAAGCTCATGACTGGAACATTGGGGTATAGCTCTGAAGCGCTTGAAAGGTATGAATGGATATCAAATATCACCAGAGAAATGATAATAAGCATAGACGAGCATGTGGAATTTGATAGAGAAATGAAGAGAAATCTGGATCAACTGCTTAACAAAAAGTGGACTCAAGCCAGAACATTAGAGTTCAAGATGATGTCTTCTATGTTTCAATGGATTCCAATGCGCAAGAAAGTAGCCTATGCCTTTTCAAACATCTCAAACTTAAAGATTGAAGTTCACAATGAGTCTGTTGCCGACTTACTGTGTTGGGTCGCAACTCTAATGCCAAAAGTCACCTCCTTAGCTGTTGGAGAGTCACCAAAAGATCAAGCCATTGAGATAATAAAAGACAAGCTACTCATACAAACTCTGACAACGACCGCAAGGGATCGATTCAAGCATTTGGAATTCATTGGTCCTTACCTAAAATTCCGCACGCTTGAAGTGCTAGGATATTCACAAGCCCGCCTTGAATCATTACGCCTGGATACATGTGTTCTTGAGGAGTTCAATATGCCTGAAGAGCTCCAGGCAGAAAAAGGAAAGAGGGCCCCCCAAATGGTTCCTTCTACACATCAACAATTCCCTGCTCTCAAATCCTTAAATATTGGGATGTTATACTCCAAGAAAGATGTCATGGATCCAATAGATATCACACCAGACCGCTTCCCAAGCCTAATAGATATAGAGCTGTGTAAACTACCTGCCTACCAGCTAAATGATACCGATGGTGCCAACTTTTCACAGCCAACCAATCCTCAATTTTTCGAAAAGCTCTATAATAAATTACTGAATCCAAGCAACATTTGGGCTAATGCAGAAAAGCTTTCTATCGGGATACACAAATCTCAAAAGGACCAAAATCTTGTAATGTGCTTCCCCAACTTGCGATATTTGCATATCGAGTATCACCAGACAGCAGACCAGTTCTTTGCATTGATGCACCAACTAGCAACGCAATGTCCTTCCCTTGTTTATCTTGAGGTTCACTTTTATGATAGCCTGCGCCAAGGAACAGTATGTGATGATGTTCTTTTTTCTTCTGCCTTGGGGCTAGTTTCTATACCCAGACAGAACGCAACAAAAAGTAACAGCTATCGCCACAGCAGTTTGGCTACACCAACTTACCCTTTAAAAACAAATTGGAGAAATATGCAGTGGCTTGATCTTACTTTTACTCTGTTTTCAACAGACGTCCTCCATCCACTTGGCCAAATTGAACATTTGTCGTTCCTTGGGATATGTCTTAATAACCTTCAAAGTATATTGACTTTAACCCTTAGACCAAACTCGTTCAGTAGGCTAAAGGGACTCAAGTTCCAAGTTAATTCTGAACCAACCTTCAACCAAGCAAAGGGTTTGCTACTACTGTTTCCGAATCTAAGTAGCTGTGAAATGTGGTCACAAAATATAGATCAATTGAGGCCGCAACTAGTAAATGCATTTTCTCATATAAAATTTTGATAAATTTTGGGGATCGTTTTATGTTTAATATTTTGTAATATTTAATCATTTTGTAAAATATATATTTATTGTCAATATTTGCTGAAACATGGATATGATATAAGAGTAAATGGGGTTGGTCGTTAATAGCTAGTTTATGTCATTAAGTTTGTTAAACTGAACATTATATCTAAATTAGGGCATTATCAAGTAATAGATATTCGTAAGGAAGTACTAATTGTTAGTACTTGAAACATTGTCATTAGTATTTTTCAACATCTTGTTGATTCAATTGGGCTGGCCTAAACAGAGACTTAGTTAGGATCAAGTGGTGACTGATGCTGTTTTTGTGAGTTATCAGTTCCAAGACAAGGTGCGACTTTAGAAAGATCAGTGGCATTCCAAACCCAGTCGACAGCCGAACACATACTACTGCCATCATTTTCACTACTCATTCCCAATAAAGAAGCAGAGAAATCAGCGGATGCTGATGAAGAACATGAAGTCTGGGGTACCGAGATATGCTGCTTTTTGAGCATATCGGCCAAATAATTGTACTGAGATTTTGAGCTTTCCAATTCGTTTTTGAGCCTTTGCATGTCCAGTAGGGTATCGTCCACAAAGCGAAGGAATCTTGCCAAAAGTACAGGTCTAGCCAATTCACGCCCATCATCGCTTTGCATGTATTCTGTGGGAAGCATTCGTTTCAGGAGATCAAAGTTATCCCGCATGGCATCGCGTCGTCTCTGCTCTGATATGCGTTGCCATTGTAGCCCACTCATCCCTTCTTTGCTATCAGCATTAAGCGCCGGTCCATCAACAGAAGAAGAAATATTGCTGCTACTAGATGAACTGCCCCTTTCAAGACCAGATTTGCTGTGAGCATTTATTTTCTGCATACCATTTGGTGACCCGGCTGCAGAATAAAGAGAATCAGATGATAGTGAAAGTACTTTTGTAGCATCAGACGATACGCAGCGTCGGCGGCGCTTTCTTGGAGTTTCGTCTTTGTTCTTAGGACGGGCAAATAATAATGGGCGCTGGGCAGAAAGCATTAACTGTCGGTCGACTCGGTGGGGTGTTGTTATGTTGAGTGTTGGTGATGACATTGGCTGATGGCTTTCCTGTTGTTGGTGTACCAGGTTGCTTTCTACACTGCGCTTTCCTGGGGTAACAGCAGTGGCACCACCAACAGCAGCAGATACCGCAGAAAGCGCTGACGGGCCAACTGTACATGAGCGCTTGGTCAAGCGGGGCGGGGTCAGATATCCAGTACTGCACTTTGCTGCAGCCCCTCTGGCCTTTCTACCAGACATATTGGCACCAGCAGTAGTGGCAGTAGAAAAAACAGTACTGCTTGACTGACCCATGGCAGTAGGTCTTCTCGTCGAGTCGACGCGACGAGGAGTGACCGGGGCACTCTGACAGCTCGTACCCAAGCCCAAATTTGCCCTTTCACTACTGACCATGCAGGGCTTTTTGCGAAGAGACCTGTTTAAGGTTGAAAGCGGGCTGTGAATTCCAGGCCTCTTGGCATTTGGCTCTGCTGAGTTTACTATAGTGGTAAATGCCGACTGACCCATGCGGACTCCAGCTGTCCCATGTTGTTGGTGATGATTGTTCAATTCAAAGGATCTGCTACCATTTTCGTCGAACATATCGCTTCCTTGGCTGGTAATACGTGGTGCTATATCGATATTACCACCAATTGGACTTGCAAGATTTTGACCTGCAATGCCCAAACCTCCCATACCAGTGCTATTGTTAATGTAGCTGGGCTGGCGTGGCCCAGGAATTGCCGATGCACCCATCATCATGGTATTGGGGTCCTGCATCTCGAAGCTCCTCGGAAGGTTGGCCAAAGTGTGAGCTGGCATGCTCAGCACCCTTCTATGTGGATTATTGTTGTTGTTAAGAGCCATGGATTCTGATGTAGCAACCATATTGGAATCGGGAATCGAGTAATCAACATTCATAGTGCCATGTTTTTCCTGATCTCCTATGCTCAAAAGTGTGCCCTCGCCTCCCAGCGTACTGAATATGTTGGTAAATGAGTCCACGCCTCCGTCAAAGGCTGAAAAGAAGTCAGACGGGATGTTTGAGTCTTTGAAGTCTATTGGCATACTCTGAATTGGACCTGATGCTGAGGAAGAAGATAGTGAAAATGTGCTGTGGGGTGGCTGGCTGACCGAAAATCCTGGCTCCTGCGACAACACATTGGTCATTGCTGTTGTGAATATGTCGTCAGTTAAGCTGTAGAAATGCATCCAGAAATATTTCAATTTAGCACTACAAAGAATAAACCAACAATATCGAAAAGTATTTTACTCTTGCATATACTTGCCTTCCAAAACCACATCCGCCAGACTTTTGGCTCTCCATAAGGTTCTTGATTATGTGTGAGGGTATCATGGACTCATCCAGCAGGTTCCTGGGGTTCTGAGCATCACTCACAAACCCTGCGTTAGATACTACATTAGGATCCAAACCTCCAACATTTCCCATTGTCAACATTGCAGAACTATCATTGCAGGACTTGCCAAGTATCCCGGAAGCTGGTTTTTCACCAAACTGGCCGGTAGAATATGCAGCGGTTGGCGACATGTTGGCTATTGGGGATGATTGGGATGAACACGGATATCCAAAGCTGTTCAAGCCATTCTGCGTACTACGTTTGGAACACACACTATCAAGGTTTACTGTGGGGCTGCTCTTGGGATTGTTGCTACATTTGGTGCCACGGTGTGATGACATTCTAGCCTTGCTCTCGGGCTTTGCTTTGGCATCTTCACTCGAATTCTTAACATCAAGCCCATTCTTGGCCACCGAACCTATCCCTCCATGTGGCTTGACATTTTGTGTAGCGACACTAGCCGTCATTTGTTTAAAGAGTAGAAAAATACTGCAGTTTGCTTTTTAAATGAAGTGCAGCAGAATAAAATAGGTGTTTTGCTGTTGCTTGGTTGGAATAGAAAGAAGTATATTAATGAGTAGGGATTGTTGCTATATCAGGGAGAGGGAATGAAGGAATACAATGCTTGTAGAAATATTAGGGTCGTTACTAAATATTATTAACAATAAAGGGTGTATATATATGTGTGTGGTTTAGGTAGAACCTGGACCTCAAATATTTTAATTTTACACAAAAACCAGTTAGTCGATTAAAGAGAAGGTTCAAGAGTAAAGGTTCAAATCCTGACTCCTAGAAACGTTGTACCTTGTTTTTATATTCCACCCTCTTCTCCATCCATAACTTTACAACTATTTTGCTTTTGTTGACATCACATTGCCTGCACTAATGAAGTAGACCATGCTCACAGCAAATGCCAGTATTTAAATATGCCTCAGTAACTGCTATTTACTAATATTTCTTGTTTTTGGTTTAGACCGTACGCCCTCAATAGACCTGTTGCAATGTCTTGTATGTCTCTCTATATTAAACACACCAAATGCTGTATTGATTTTGGTTCGCGTTATTGTTACTATCGTAATAATATGCCATTTTGGTAGATATATGCATATGGTTTGATTTCACAAAACCTTAGACAGAAAAGGGATATAGGAAATTACATGGCAAGTGGCTAGTTGTCGCTCCAAAACCAGAGAATCTATTTCTGTCTACCATAAACTTGATCACTAGTAAAACCTTGTCATATGCATATTATAAGTATATCATACTAAACCTTTTCATTGATGTAAAGGAATGCATATATATATACATATGTGTGTGTGCGGTTTAAAGACAAATACCTACATCATTAAAGTATTACTTTCCAAGGTCCAAAGCAGTCTATATCTAGCGCAAGAGTAAAATTCCATATGGAAAGTACTCCAGATATTTCATGCACCAAGTGATAATAGCCCAAATACTGCGTTCCCTACTGCCAAGTTCAATATCACTAGCGCGAAGTCCACATTGCCTTTGTATGAGTTCAAACCCTAATGCAATACAATCACTTCCCTATCCCACCGATTCCCATATTGTAACGGTGATCCCTTAGTCCACGAAGCATTGTATTTTGATCAAGTGGTCAATAATCGCTTAATGGTCAGGCGTCTCATTTCGCAGTATAAGTTTTGGCATTTTGTCCCCTCTAACAACGTTCTCGTCGTAAATTACGCCAACATATTACTACTGCAAACTGATTCTTTCTTTCACTCTGGGACTGGACATGTTGTTTTGATTTCCTAATGTTTTTGTTTCCGTTAATGTGGAGTCTACCGCGTATAGAACACGATAATTTAATCTTGCGTCTACATCAAACTATCTTCATCAGCATTCACCTTTGTCTAACAATAACCTCTTGTATCATGATAAATAAATTTTAATGTCATGGCTACATAGCACTTGGCCTAGTAAATAGAAATATAATTTAACAGACACAGATATCATTCAATAAATAGGCCTGCTTGTAAAGCCATTATATTTAATAATGAAAATATATGGGCAATAGTTTTTGAAGGGTGAATTTTGGTGACCAATGATCACAGGGGCAATCACAGCCAAATGGATGTCCAGTTTTACTAGCGAACTTTCACCCTTCAAAAATTATTACCCATATAGTTTACTATCAATACAATTGTTGGTTTCGGTTTAAAATAAAAATAATATGTTTAGAATTTAAAAATAGATTCTGCATAATTGGGTAAAATAGGAGAATGCAAATAATTGAAAAATAAAAGATATATATATATATATATATGATCCTTGATAGCCCCAGAATTGTACTTCCCCAGACAGAGTTGAAATCGTAATCCTCTCTTGAATTTGATACAACACTATGACCTTGGACAAACTTAGACCACGTTCATCTGGATGTAAACCACGCTGAGTATAGACAAATCTTTAATCACAAATGCTGCCTAGGATATTGTATAGGGCCTTTTCATTGTGATTTTTAAGATACATTTTATCTTTAGTTTCATGAGGAAAATTTTAGTGTGTATAAAGCCCTTGAATATACAATAGCCACAGCAGTCCTTTACTTTCTTTAATAATGCCCAAATCAAATGTTTAGAGCAATATTTGTCTGCTATTTTGTTCCATTTATTTCAGCATTTTAAAATGCTATTCAGAACTACTGTATCACAAGCTTTTAAGGAATTATTTTTGTATGCATTTTATTTCTAGCAGGGGTTAGCTTTTTATGTCAGTCTGGGCATTAAAAACTCTAGTAAAAATAAAATGGAAGGCAAAGTAACCTCTGGCACTTTCACCACTGAACTAATTTGGTGGGAAATGGCTTTTGGGAGCATCACTGAAGGTTTAGGTCTTAACTCGCCACTTGAAATGTAGAAAGCAGTAAAATATGTAAGTGTTCAATCGTGATTTTCAAAAGTATGTCCAATGCACTTAATGGCCAGGATTATCTCACTGCTTTTGGTGGGAGTTTTGTTATTTTGGAATTATTTTGCAAAGGTACTTTAACCGGTTTTCACTTTTGGGAAAGTACCTTTTTACATTTCGATAAATGCCATGTGGGCAAAATTTGGCATGCAAGTAGTAATAAAAGATCTTTTGGTTTTAAAAACTAGTAGACCGAGATGTGATTTCTTATTCTCATTTGCGAAGACTGGGAACTCATATGATTTTGAAAAATGACCCGATTTTACCATATCTGAAGATTTCACTGGTGATCGAATCTATGGTAGGCAGAAATGATTCCTATGATTTTGGCCCAATTATGAGCCAATCCAAATTCAACTCCTGTGGTCCCACTTTTTCCAAGGCCTTGCGAACCTTGACCATATCCATATGATATATTAAGCTTAGTTAGAATAAGAACAACATTTATACAGATGTTGGCAATATTTTATCAATTTGCACATATTTATTTCCCTTGAATATTATTTATGTGTTGTTGATAAGCATGTGGATAAATATGCATTGGGTTTCCAATTCAGAATGGAGTCGTTTAGGCAAGGTTCACTAAATTATTCATACTCATAAATTCTGCGGTAGCTCTAGCCCGTTTCTTGCACTTTTTGACCACCATAAATCCTTGGTAAAGGTAAAGTAACGATGTGATTTCAACTATCGGTTTATGAGAAATTTACTACCATTTCGATCAAAATTCAAAGTTGAAATTATTTGTTTTTTAAAATGCAGTGACTGGCTTGGAACTTAGTCCCACGTAGCTAGCAAACTATAAGTTACATGACCATTATTTGCATCTTTTTATTTTTCATACTGCGTCTTAGTTTACACAGAACTGAAATAATAGTTCTAAAGTTACACATTTGAAAAAAGTAACTACCTAGAGCAGCTCATGTGTTCCGAAATGATCTCTAGTGCATGGCTAGTGAAGCTACCAGCGATAAAGACTGTTCGAACTACTAGCCACATTACATATCGGTATTGCTGAGGACGAATGTGTATAAATAGACCAGAGATTTCTCCAAATTAATCCAACATCACAACACACCCAATACTTCTCTATCATACACATACATATACAGAAACCTTTCTTGAAAATGAAATTCGATCTCGTCGCTGCATCTATCGCCATTGCTGCCATCATCGCACCCACTGCAAATGCTGCTGCCGCTGAAGCTGAGAACGCTGCCTCTCCCACAGGGAACACACAAGCTCCTCTTGGCGGTATAGCTCTTGTAGCTGTACCCCCCAGCCACCATCTTCATACTAGAGGCCTTATGCTCCGCGACTCGTTCTCTAACGTCAACACTGGTGCCTATAACAATGGTCAGATCACTAACACTGGACCTTACGGACAGAACTCCAACAGTTGGAACAATGGTTTTAATTCCCACCAAGATTCTGCCAGCACCCCTTACGGTTCCTCAGGAAATTCCAACTTCAACACCTGGAACAACCAGCACTGGGACAACAGAGTCGCACCAGTTGGTTACTACGGTTATGGTGGATACGGGCACCCCGGATACGGATACCCCACTTATGGCCACCACCAGTACGGCTATCCTCAATATGGTGGCTACCCTAGCTACTACCGCTACTACTAAATTGGTGTATTTACTGACTCCCATCCTTTGCAAAGTGAATATTTTTCCTGGACAGTCTTTCCACTATGATTTCAAGCTTTTACATACTTTGCTACTATGCTTCACCGATCTGTTTATATATATATTGTAAATAAATATTATTACAAGAATTAAAATACTTACATAATATTATTAATAGAAAAGCCACCAGGATATTCATGCATAAACCCACCAAAAAAACAATTAAACCATAAACTTTAGAATTCTGGTTTCTGATCTTGTAAGCCACTTTACAATGTCTCTTCTAAAAAGATATTGTTGGTATTAATTATGTCTAAAAGATTAATGTTATTCGTCAGAAGCCCAGCTAAAACTCCAAGGCTTGTGGATGAATTTTCCCTGCTCATTGTTAACATTGGGAATCAAGCAGTATGCAAATTCCAGAAATTATTTTCGCAGCTACAGTTGTTTTCAAGGTATACATAGAAACCCCAAAAAACACATGCCTCTAAGAATACATGCCAAAATATACTGATCAGAGATTACTATACAAATAGTCCTCCTATTCACAATGCTTGCAACGCCTACAAATTTACTTAATTTGCCACTTTTAAAATTGACTCCAGTATTTTGTAAATTACCTGAATATTTCAATGTTGATATAATTGCTTGCCTGTGGTATACATTTGCTTTGCCTCTGCACCTCACGAAATGAACTTTTCAACCTTTTGTTTCTTTCTTTCTACTAAATAACACTTTCTCTTTTACACACACACATATTCATCTACTAATAAAGACCGTTAAATACAAACATTTTGTCTTTTGGTCTATGGCCGTACAAAAGGAGTCTTCAACTCTCTCCAAAAGAGCCCTGAATACTCCCTCCAGATCATCCAGTCGCCTCAACAATCCTCTCATTAGCAGCAAGCATACCAAGACATTCCCACTTCTGTAATCTTATATATGTGGCTATGGGTAGGAGATGTTCCTCTTAGTGGTCCAAAAATAATGCCATTCGGCCTAAAATGTAAGTGTTCCTTACGCCATACAACAGTTCATAGCTGAGAAACAGACATCCACGCTTTATTTGACTGAAGCCTATTCTTTTTGTTACTAGGACCGCTCTATACTCCAAATGCTTTGGATCCTACTGACACATACACCAGAAATACCCACTAACGAACGTCTTTGCCAAGGATGCTGGCATGACTGCTGCAAGCTGAGGCAAACTAACACATGGTACACATTAACTACCATCAGAACTACATTTTGGGTATGACTTTGGTGTTATTATCATACCCTTTTTGGTAAATATCAGATTGTATAGCGATGATTCATAGACATTTCGGCCAGTTTACAACAAACATGGTGGTTTTGGCACGCCTTGTAATGTGGTGAATAGAACCGAGCCAAGAATCCCAGCTCTGCTTGTTAGATGTGCCAACCAATCTTGAAGCATAGACAGCACACCATTTTATCCAGGTAATATTTCAAACTATATGCCCATCCATAACCTCATGGAAGAAATGCCATCATTTGCATTGATACCAGGCCGGTACAATGAACTGACAGGGCTGGTTAATATAATGAAAGTGATGGAGACGCTATACGTGACTTGGCATCAGTGAAGATTTGTTCAAAAGACCACAATGACTTTTCTCAGCTAGCCTAATGACCAGGGGTCTTTGTTTGTCTTCAGGGCATGCTGAATTGAACCACATGGAGGCAGTCATAGATACAACATTAACATGACTGACCGCAGAGAGAGAAAGATCATAGAGTGGAATTGGAAAATACACATACATTGCTACTGCTACACATAGAAATGATTCATGGAAATAAATGCACCATTGGCTCTATTTTACACTGCGTAGCTATTCACAGGCCATCTGGATTGGAGGCAGGGGGCCATGTTGGCAGGAGAACCGTCCTTTAAGCAACTCCACAGAGCCTATGGATTCTACAGCCATCCTCGACAGTATAAGTATAGATGCTGCATCCTGCTAAAATGTTCCGCTAACTTTTCCTCTTTCCCTTCCTAGATACGAGCCTACACCTATATTCTACCGTGACAGCTGCCGCAGGAGCTAGTTCTTCTGCCAGGTATCCAAAAGATTGAACGATGCACAGACATCAGGCCTGATAGCAAGCGCTGCATGGTTCAATCGGTTGGATGCTGGCGGAAGAAAAAGCCCCTGTCTTAAAGTGCTAGCTGTCACGCTCAGTGGTGCAGGCCCCAAGGAGACCCAGGCAGGGCCCTGCTCCGTTGGTAAGCGCAACTTAGGAGCAGTCTGGGTCACTTTGGGGCTAGCGCTCACTTGAGCTAGAATAGGCTCCTATCCGGTTGACCGGTGCTGGATTTGGAGTTAAAGGTTTGGCTCTGGAGGGGTATGGAGTCGAGGGATGTTGGCCTAGCAACATTACACATACATTTGACGGCTGCTTTTGATGACACTTGCTTGGTTCGGTTGGCTTTATAGGGAGGGTGGATCCACAACTTTGCTGGCTTCGGCTTGCAAAGTCTGCTAATTGGTTGGCTTTTGCTGACCTTTTAGCTTCCTGCCGGCACTTGCTGGCACACTGGTTCGGATGGGGGATATTAAAGTCGTGCACCTTTGAGCACTTCTCATAGAAGGGTTTGTGGATCTTTGGCTCGGTTGAGGGATATCAAAGTGGTGCTCTTTTGAGCGCTTCTTATGGTTGGGATTGTGGGACTGGCTAGGCATTGACTGCCTAGCTGGGGCATGTGCAAATCTATTCTTTAGATTATGCAATGCTAAAAAGAGTACCTACGCACATTTAAAATGTGAGTAGTTGCTCTTTATAGCATAGTATAATCTATATACTGGCCATTAGGCTAATTGAGATAATCGTTAACATGTAGGCAGTACAGTTGGCCCGCATTTTAAATACTCGATAGAGTGCATCCTTTAGAATAGAACTAGAATAATCTATAAAATGCCAATCAGTGGTTGATAGAGTTATGGCTAAAAATTTACGGTTATACCGATCTATCTTTACTTGTTTGCTTTTATGTAGCGCCATCCATTTAATTAAATTTGGATCAATCAAATAGGGAATAATATTATTATCACTATCAGAGTAAAAATATTAGCACATTGTTAGTTGGTCGTCTTTAATTTCACTTTAACAGTTTGTTCCAATCTTAAAATTTAATATATTTAAATATACACCGTGAGACTGTAAACTACCGAAAGTACTAGCGAATAAAAAATATAATGTTTGGTAGATTCACAGCGGTCGCTCGCACATTAACAACCCGTAGAACCGTCAATGTCGGATTCAAACCACGAGGTTTTGAGGATTTTTTTGAAAATGGAGTATCGCTACCAAAGGAGCAACCACAAACAGGTACAGTATATATTTCAGAAGACCGCCTTTCTTTAAAACTGTTGATTATAATTCCACTAGACCACCCTACAATTCATATTCAAGTATCAACAAATCTATATATATATATATATATATATATATATTACAAAACATCGAATTATTCTTAGGCCGTGCATGGAGAGCTAGTGAACTACGCAATAAAAGCTGGGAAGATCTACAAAAATTGTGGTATGTTCTCTTAAAAGAACGCAACCTCTTGGCTAGCCAAAATGAAGAAGCCGGTCGTCTTAATATTTCCAGGCAATTCTTTTCCAATACAGCCAGGGTCGTTAAAGTAAGTAATTTACTAGGGTATTTTATTGCTACAAATATCGAGCATAATTATACTCTTTTTCAACCTATAATCAATATGCTAATGATGATTCTTCCATTTGACTATAGTGCAAAAAATCAATGGCGAGAATCAGAACAGTTTTGAATGAACGAAGACTCGCATATGTACAGGCTGAACGCGAAGCGATTAGGGAAAGAAAACAAATGAGAACTGAATTGATCCGTGAAAACACATTGAAAAACTTGGAAAAGAAAGGGCTAGAAACTGGCGAGGTAAACAGCCCTCCAAGCGGATCGGTCTCCAAACAGGTCGCAAAGGAAACCGTACAAGCAGCCCCGACATCAAGCCCTGCTCAGCCCAGCAGTTCCCAGTAACAATAGTAGCAGTAATATTTTAAGCGCAAAGTATTCAACATAGAGCACTTCCTTGGACATTCATCAACATTTCAAATTAAAAATGGTATTGGCACTATTAGTATTGACAATGATAATAGTATATAATAGAGATGTGTAAATGTAAACATAAAGATAAGGAATCACCAGCTGCAGTCAAACCGCTCCATTACTTGGGCTTGCTCGTTACAATCCTTTTGAACCTTCTTGCGCATGTAGAAAATTGGGCAGTCGCGGTTGCCGCATATAACATCGTTATGCAGAGAACCCTGGCAGCGTTGGCATTGGGTCCACAGCTTAGCAAACTGGGACTCAAAGGCGTTCATTGTGTCTTTGTTACGAAGATAGATCTGAGGTAGTTTTGGCTTGCAATGCTTACATACTGGTTGGTCTTGGCTGGCTTTAGGTAGCGGTGTCTTACAGCCCAGGCATGTCTTGGTCTTGACAACGAAATTCATCAACCCACCCTTTGTGGGAGCATTCATTTGTATAGAACGGGTGTGGTCACCAGCAAATAAGGACTCGATCTTGTTACCGAGAATGGGTTCAAAGATTCGCTGCAATGGGTTGGTCAACTGATTGCTCAAATAATGATGTGTGTCAATAGGGATATTGTTTTCCAGGACGTATATAGGATCTTCGGCACGTTCATATGCTGGTGTGCCCCTAGCTGCCTTGATAATAACATACGGAACGCGATCTCCCAGCTGTGGTGCTGATCCAGCATCACGCCTCCGCATACGCTCTGCCAACTCAACGTGGGCTTGCTTATTCGAGTAATCTGTTCGTGATAGCTGCTTGGTGATAATAAGCTGGGACAGATCAACCTTGTTTTGCAGCAGATTAGCTATCGTTTCCTTTGCATATTTAACGGCCCCGTCAACATCGTTATCAATAAGCATCTTACGGAGACATGTCTCAACCACCGTTGGAACCAAGGGACAGTTGTCACGACGCACGGTCTCAAGGCCCTTGGTATCTAGCTTATCATACTTTTCTGGTCTGGTCCAGTAAAGACCAGCATACCTCTTTTTGTTGATAAGCAGATACGGGAAATATACCTTTTCAAATTCAAGCTTGATGGGCTTTACGAATATATTTGATACAAAGCCAGCAGCTTCAGTTCCTAGCTTCATCGATTCCTCAAGAATTGGTGTCCCAAAGCGAACCATAACTGAATCGGTATCACCGTAAATAACTTCGGCGTCATGCTCATAGCCGTTTGCTTTACAATAGTGGTTTTCAACGGTCTTTTTGGTCGCCTCAATCATTTCTCGACCATAGGCTGTTACGGAAGCAGAGATTTGCAAACAAGGAAGGCGTCCGACTGTCGCACCAGTAAAACCGTACACAGAGTTGGCCGAGATCTTTAGGGCCAGCTGGCGACCGTTGAGCACTTGTACCTTAAATGGATCTGTTTCTTTCTTCATGTCTGCCTTTGCCTTTTTACGGGCCGACAAAAGCTCCTGCAAAACCTGTGGGAGCAGGCCTTTACGCCTTTCTGCTTTAACAAACATATCTCCGGCCGGGGTTACTTCGTAATCAACCTCCTTTACTAACTTTAGCTGCTCGGCAATCTGCTTGGTTAACAGGGTGGTGTAGCAAAGATTGTGTGCCATCATGATGGAGGGATACAGCGATGCAAAGTCAAGAGTGGCAATAGGTACGTTGTAGAATCCACGCTTAGGCTCTATAACTGTGGCTCCCTCATACTGCTCGTCGCTGCCTCCAGCTGCCCCTCGTTCCATGACAGGAATGACCAGGTCCTGCTCTATGGCCTTGCGGTAAAGTTGAGACACAACCTTGATCTGTTGTCCGCGTGATAAGAGATAGTTGAATGGGACACCAGTCACACGAGCCATCTCCATATAGTTTACCAGGAGCATCAGTTTATCGGCCAACCTCTGGGGCAGGTATGCATCCTTCAGACAATATACTGCCAAACGACGTCTGGTTTCGTCGGTACCATTTTGTAGGTCAGTAATGATAGAATGGGGTACATCCTCTTTCTGCTCACCAAGGAAGTGTGCGGAAACAGCATTGAGAGAGAAGGATCTAAGCTTGTAATCTCGCCTCATGGCTTGCAGGATGTCAAACTGAACTCTCCCTTCCATGTTGAGAACCTTGTCCTCTCTGGTACCATAGGCCTTACTCGAAAACCTACTCTCCTTCAAGACAGACTTTACATGACTTAGTCGTCCAAGATATGGGAAATCATTAACACCCAGCGCCTCAGCTCGCTCGATTAGATATGGGAAATCAAAATTGGTAGTGTTATAACCAATAACAATGTCTGGATCCACCATTAGCAAGAACTCCTTCCATCCACGAAGCAATTCCTGCTCAGTCGAGTATGATAGTATCTGGGAGCCTATGATTGGAGCACAAGTATTGAGGGTAAAGATGTTTCGAATGAAAGGCTTGTTGGAACCGTGTATCGTTACCATGTTTGCAATCTGAATGACTGGATCGACCTTTGGTTCCGGGAAGATACCCTTGCGACCAGCACACTCTATATCGAAACTCAAAATGCGGAGCGGGGCAACATGCGACCATTCCTGGGTAGCAGGATCGTGGCTGATCAGGTCCTTGTGGTATACTTGGACTTCGATCTGAGCCCTGGATGTTGTATTAAGTCGTTTACTATACTTTCCAGCAGGCAACTCAACCCAATTTGCACCAACAACTTTATGATCAATCATAAATCTCAAGGTATACTCTATATTGCTCTCAAATGCTTGGGAAACATAGTGTCCAACCCCAGGAACGTCTACTCCCTTCTCAGTAAAAACTGAGCGCCCGATGCTAATGAGACTAGGCCCTCTCATTTCAATTTTAAAGAATGGGAGCTTCTTTCCGCCATGGTAACCGTAGATGCTTTCCTTCATCACTATAGTTATGTTCACAACAGCACTCCTTTCGCCTCTAGCTCTATTTTCAGATGCGATTTGGGCATTCAGCACCTTTATCAGCTCTGGGATTCTGTCCTCATCAAACTGAGGAGGTGCTGGAACATAAAAGTAGGGATAGAACCCATGAACAAAGCAAGTAACACTATTGCCATTCTGTGTTACTCCGTATAACCTGACAGCCAAAGAGTTAGAACTAATATCAACGTACTCATCTATCTCCATTTGCTGGAAAATGAGTGGATCTTTTTCGGGATCAAAGTCGGGAATGGGATTTCTGGACCACAATTCCTTTGCTGCCTTGGCCTCGGGAACTCTTGCCTCCATCTCCTCAAGCTCTTCTTGAAAAGAGGACTTTTCTCTCTTCAACATACTGGCCCGGTTGATGATCTTTTTTGGCGTGGGGGGTGCAACCTTTTCGTCTTTGATAGATGGCTTGACTGGTGCTCTTATCTCCACTTTGGGGAAATTCTTTATGGTGCTTTCGGCCTTAACCGTTGTAGCTTTTTCTATGCCAGGCTCTGGTTTGATGTAGATACCGTTGCTGCCCTCGCCTTTAGTAGCTGACTTTTCTTCTTCACCACCATCCTCCTCAATATCCATAGAAGACTGCGGAGACTGCTTTTGTGCTTTTTGCTCAGTCGCAACATGTACTTTATCCTTTTTATCTGTATTCTCGAAAATTTTGCCATTTTGGCTGTCCTTATCATCATCAAGCGGTTTTGGTTTGATTTCAGACGATTCGGGATTCTCTGTCTTTATCTGTACCTTGGGCTTCTCATCTTTTGGCTTGCTATCAGATTTGGCACTCGACTTTCTAGGAGCAAAAAAAGACTGTACTGCACCCTTTTGTACGCCATGTGCCTTTATACGTTTCGAAGCGCCATTGGCAGCACCAGAGGAGCTGCTCTTGTTTTCCAGCTTGCTGCCCTTCGAAGCTGCTTCAGTTGAAGATACATTGTCAGCGGCCTTTCTCTTTTCGACCATTATGTCAATGTGTGTATGTGTATATTTTACGGGCTATGGAGTCTTAAAACACAGAGAAGTATACAAGTGATATATATATATATATATATATATATGTATATACCAATTAATTGGGGTACTCTTGCTTGATACTTTTATATGAGATGGATATGTACATAAAAAGGAGGAGAGACAAGACTTAAAACAAGCACAACAATGAATTTCGATAATTCAAAACACCCAGAATCATGTTATTTTGTTTTTTGTATTCGCATTGTCATCTTGAATTTGAAGCATGGAGGCCTGTGATCAAGCTTTTGATCAAAAGCGCCTTTTTGGTGATACCATAAAAACCGTGGTTGTTTGGCGATCAACACAGACAAAAAGCAAGCATTTAAAAAGGAAAAGTGGTTCTGACCTTGCTTTTTAGCAAATTTATTTCTTATTTCTTTCCACAGGAACATCCATTTTTAAAAAACCAGTATGCCTGGAAAGCGACGACTTAGTGAGGCCGACCCTGAGGCGGCTCTATGCCAGCAAGATCGTTCAAACTTTGAGACATGGAGTAAGATATAAGAATACGCTATGGGACAACCTGCTTGCTTGCAATTGCCACTAAATGTAGTTGACGATTCTATCTGTATTTTACTAACTAATATAGGGAAAACAACAATGCTTATGAAGCTGGGCCAGAGACATGTTGCATATGAAGAAAAGGCTCAAAAATTAACAACCCATAGCCCTTTAGTGCAAAATACATTGAATCCATATAATGGAAACACAATAGACGACACAAACCAGGAAAGCCAACTTTGTCAAGCATCCGATATGCCATTGACGGATCCAAAACTAAAACAAGTCACACTTTTTGCTAGTATCTCTGCTAATTCACCATTACCACTCATGGCTGGGTCATGTCAGCAAAAACCGGGTCAACAGTTTGGATCGACTCTATACAAGGGCAAGGAAGTAGACGAAGCCTTTATAAGCCCAACAGCAGCACGCATTCTTGGCGGACATAAAAGTGGTCTGAGCTGTGGTATGCAATGCACCAAATGCAAAAAGTCAAATGGAAGTTGTATATCCTGCTATCACTGCAATTCACTGGTTTGCAACTTCTGTTGCACTCAGTGCACCAACTGCAATCACTGGTACTGTGCTACATGCACCGTATTAAAGTAAGTATCCTCCCACATTGACATCTTGTCTATTTAGCACATGTTGGTGGTGCAAAACTGATATTTCTATTTGCTTTTTTGTATAATCAACTAGTTATGAGCATTCGGAAACAAGGGTATTCTGCTGGGAATGTGCCTAACCAGAGCAACTCCTTATTATATGGTTTTTGTTTTAGCCAATCTATTTTGTAATATTTATTTGTGGTTTCAAAACTGCCATCCCATACTGTATTTTCTCAACATCCATGTTAAGAACACTGATGTAATACGTTTACTCCATTACAGCATCTCATCAACACCACTTGCTTCCAATCATAATACTATCACTATTGTAATAAACTAAATATACATCTTCATTGTAATTTATGAACCTGGGGCCAAAAGCCATTCGGACATCACTCTTATTGCCACCAAGCCACATATTGAAATCTTTTGGAGCCAGATCTCATCCAGGTTTGGAAAAGCTTGGAACCAAACAACCGGGTGTCGTCTACTTTGCTACCAAATTTCCAATGAAGAACCACAACAAGGACGCTGACAGCATCTTTTTAGAAAGGTCCAATACACGCGTGCCTCTAAAATTCGACCCCTCGTTCACCCCACCCAAAGATATCAGCTTAGAGCAGATAATAGGACTCAATCCATTCAAAGATTGGTGCAATGATCTTGATAGAGAGCTAGAGTCACAAAGAAGGCGCCACAGCCAAATAAAATCAGCCACAGCAAAGAATGATATTGATATTGATATTGATGTCAATGACGATGCTGATATTGTACAAATCAATGGGATAACGATAACATCATTAGTATTATTTCGCAATAATAAACTTGGGTTTGTCAATTTGAATGTTGATGGAAAATGGAAGAAAAGCCAGGTTTCAATACCAGGCTCGGTTTTCATGGTTAGTATTATTCAGATAAATTATCAATCGCCAAGCACTTTTATATACGCAGATGAGCTTCTGCCGCTCACTGTGATGACGAGTGCCGCTGAAAATCACAACTATCAGGCACAGACACCAGTGAATAGAAAAATAGGCTGAAATCAACCATATTTATATATATGTGTGTGTATATGTATGGCCAGAGAGGAGGGTCAGTGGCTGTGCTGCTAATAGTTCGGCCTAAGGGGATCGAGAAATCGGGATACATTCCCTCGTATGAAGATGACGATGGTTATGCGGTTCTGACTGTACAGCCACGCATCCCGATTGCGCGCCTTAGTATGGCCGAGCTACCAGCAGGAATGCTCGATGACAACAGCAAGTTCGAGGGAAAAGCAGCAGCAGAAATCCAGGAAGAAACAGGTATAACTATACAGCAATCAGATATGGTTGATCTCACAGGCCTGATGGAAAGCCACAATCAATCTGGACAGCCTACGGCCACCACATTGAAGGCCAGAGGTCTGTATCCATCGGCTGGTGGATGCGACGAGTTTGTAAGGCTATTTGCTAGTGTCAAGGAAATGGACGCAGAGCAGATTGAAAGGCTTTCGGGCAAAACAGGTCTTGGAGTAGCTGAGGAGGGCGAGCAGATATCCCTGCAACTAGTGCCAATGAAGCAGCTGTGGTGCAGCTCGAGTGATGTCAAAACGCTGGCCGCCTTGCAGCTTCACGATCAGCTCATCAGATGCGGCTTGCTTTAAAAGGCTTAGGCCCACGCGGCCCTTGAGCTTAAATCCCCATAGCGCATTTCTATTTTAGGAAACCTGTGGCAGCTCAGATGTTACATGGGTCGCCCAACAGTATGGCAGAAAGACATTTAAGGGCAGATACAAGGCTGTCGCGTTCACTTTTTCGAAATAATGCCAAGTAGTCCACACAGAGAGGCCCTATTGTTCTTGTCAGGGCTATATTGGTAGAATTTGATATGAAGCAGCAATGTATTCCTTTAGCTGCTGGTAATTATAGATTTTGGAGGTGTATGCTCGCCATTTTGTTTTTATGGATTTATACGTAATACGTATACAGAGGCAGTTTTTATACAGCTTTTTTGTCTCTGGACTACCTCTTGGCTTGAGCCATAGCAGCAATAATAAAAATGATTGAAGCAATCTGTTGCCAGGTATGACCAAAATGGGGTGACACATCAGACTATTCATGTGCAGTAAAGTCCAAGCCAACCCAACTGGTTTTGAAGTTGGCCATTCGGAATGCATTGTCATTAGGCACTCTGCTGCCAGTATGGATGCAGGTTTGGGAATTTGGGATTCAGAAAGCCCAACATACATTCCTCAAATGATTACCAACTTGCCAATACGGCTGGTATAGCAGGTCTCGCTGTATTCCTAATAGCACTAATGCATTACAGCCTTTGCTTTTCAAGAGCCAGAGAGTAGCGTCCATGAGGTCTTGGTCAACCATAGGGCAGATTGAGACCATTGGCCCAAAGATGTAAAAACATTCGGCACAACTATAGTCGTATTATGAGCCAAACAAGCCTAGCAATCAGACTCTGAGGAGGTGTTGCCATACGGGCGATTGTTTTTGAAGGGCTGAATTGATACTATCAATAATAATACAGGCTGGTCAGTATGCATGGTGAAACTGGCCTACTAGTAAACATTGGCTCTTCAAAAATAATGGTTCATACAGTATGGCCGGGGAGAACAAGCACAGATGCACTCATTTGGGCAAAGTGCTCTCGACACAGGCGTGGTTGAATGGATGTGCTAATACATGGCCATGAAGCTGTCATATAAACATGCACAGCATTATTGAAACAATGTCCACTGGATCCCAGCCGGAGCGAAAGAAGGATAATTGTGCTGGGTGACCTGGGCCCTTCTTCCATCGCGCCCCAGCCATTTGGCCGGCTGAAAGCGGCCTGCTGTTTGGTGGCAGCACAAACAAGAATGCAAAAGCATGGCCTTGGTGCCGGTTTCAGGGCTATTCATTGAAACATATTCTGGCCCTCTATGATCTCTCTAGGACAAACCATTTGCCCTGCCCAGAAGATTTTGGAAATTATAAATCTAACTGTGGTAGCCAAAGACGATGAGCAGTATGAAGTGATGTGCCTACCAAGAATACGCCGATAGGTAAAGAATAGATCTGAAATCCCTTTCTTTGATTGTGAGTATGCAATATGAGCAACAGGTCTAACTAGTCAGACAGTCGTGGCTGCTGCTGCTGCTGCTCCTGCCGTGGTTCGACTTTTAAATATTCGGCTTTCTCCATAGTATATGTGCATGTGTGTACACGCATATTGCTTCAACCAGCTTAGTGCTTCTATTTCTGTCTCGGCCCTCTCTATCTGCGCATCATTATATCTTTTGATCAGGCTTACACCTTTTAAACTGCCTTTGTCTCTTTGTCTCCCATTAATACTTTATAGTAAATATCCAGTTATAAAATTGACTCTGTCTTTACTCTGGCCCCCAAGGAGCTATCTGCTTTTAAAGTTCAGCCGTGCTTTCCTCTGATTCTAGCATTTTGTCCTATACTAGAGCTCCAATTACTCAGTGCTCCTTTTGCTGCAACAGCCATCATCAGTACGCACTTGTTACTGCCACCACTAAACTTTGTAGCCCTTTTGATTTGCATTCCTATCAACCCGCCGCTTTCTGTGTGTTATTTGCGCCATTCTTACTATTTCCAGGCTTTCTTTGGCTTGTGTCTTTTGCATCATCTATAGCCAAACTACGCGGGTTTCAGCTCGCTTTCCTCTCCCAAACGGTCCATATACTGCTTGTTTTGCTAAAGCCTTTCAAGCATCGACTTTGCTGTTGTACTGTGTAATCGCCTTTAGGCTCATCTCTTTGCCTTAATACCAAAACACCATCCTCACAAGGATCGGCCTATTATATTCCTGCTAGTATAAAGTCCTTCCTATTTTTGTGCTGTTTTCCAGCTCACAAACCTTGTTTTTATCTTCCTGTACACAAAACCAGAGTGGGAGTACATATTGACTCTTCCTCAGCGCTTCTCTCTACAAATAATTCTCATATCACACTGTCTTTGGTGTGTGCTGGGCCTAATCTTTACCATCTTCCCATTCCCTTTTTACTAGCCACTCACTGGCTGCTTAGTGCTTGTATTAGACCTCGTGGTCCACTTCTGCTACTATAACTACCACCAGCTATTTATCGTTTCTCTATTCGGCAGCCTTCCCTTTCCTGTTATTCCCGCTACTATAACCATTGGTTTTAGTATAGCGCATTATTGCAAGCTCCTCTAGTCATCCATTTTAATTTTAAATATACACTTCCAGTTCCTGCTATTGCGGTCTGCATTCTGCATTTGCTTTCTTGCGCGATTGCTTTTGTTTCTCCAGGTCACATACATATAAGTAGACAGAGAGAGACCCCTAGTCTCAGCAATAGCTCATTGCTTTCACCATTTTCACTGTTAGCTCCAACTGGTGCCAAGCAACCCTACACCACATAACTCCCTTGTACCATTTATCTGTATTTCTATCTTCAGCATCACTCTTTGTATATCCCCCCTCTATTCTTTTATCACAGTCTGCATTTTAGCCCTTCCCTGCAATGGCCCAAGTGACAACCACAATTGCCATCGAAACCGAACACAAGCTCGATCCTGATCATGGTATAGATCATGGAACAGGGTTTCCGTTACGTGCCTGGTCTGTCAGCCTAAGGGATGCTCGCCCTGGATACGAGCACCTCTACCCGGTCATACCCTACATACAAAGAGTAGTGTTTGATCTTCATGATACTTTTCAAAATCCACAGAGAGGTAAGCCCGCGCTCCCTTCCCTACCCATGGCTGGATGCTAATTATACATCAAGGTCATGGTATTGTATTTTCATATATTACTACTGCCAAAGAACCCATCGCCTTTCATTGTCAACAAAGAATTCCCTCTTTTAGCTGCATGTGTGTGAGATTTTGTACTAACACTATTGTCTCTACTGCCTCTTTGCTTGATATTGCAAATGTGTGTCTGCCTGCGGTTGTGAATATGTACAATGTCCAGTTACCACACATCCGCCATATGGTGTTAAAGAAAAGGGCTGGGGTGAATTTGAAATGAAAATTACGATATATTGGGCAGATGACTCCCAACCACCAGAGGTCATAATGCACGATCTCAACTTCCAGACAGATGCAAAGTATGTCATGCAGAAAGTGATTACTTTCCATAGCCCCTCAAGCAAACTAAGAGAGCTTTTGAATCGAAAAAGCAGGGTGAGCCGAAAGACAGTCCCTACTGCTCGTAAGGGACTGCCAAGAAAGACGCCTGCCACCGCTTCAAAATCCACAGTTGGGTCAAGATCCACAATGAACCACTCAGCCTCATCAGACGAGGATGATTATTCTAGTGATCTGAGCGACCTTAGCGAGCTAGATAGTTGTTCCGAGCGATCGAGCGGAGGTGCATCCAAAAACGATGCTCGTAAACCTCAAACAAAACGCACCAGCTATGGACCGCACACAAAAAATATTCAAAAGGATGTTCTTATTAACGACAATTTGCCTGAACCAAAAAGCCCCTTAAAACGAAAACTGCCTGGTAAGAATCTTGACATCGGTGTTCATGCTAATGTTAACGCATCTGCTATCACGATGCCACTATATGTTAAAAGTGAAACATGCGCAAGAATAGAAGATAACTCTCATAGTAGTATTGGATTGAACCAAAATCCAAGGAGTGCATCTAAAAAGAAGTCAACTTCTGCAATTGCTGCTATGAAGAGGAATTTTTTGAAGAATAGATATACTTACACAGCGCATTCTAATAATTTTGCCAATCAAAAATCTAAAATAGATACTACTAAAAGAGGTACAGCTCCCAAAGCAGCCTCTAGTACCACAAAACATAGCCTCTTGGTAGAGCCAGTCTCGTCCAATAGCACGGATGGAAAAAAGCGTAGACATAGAGCGTCAATATCTTCAGTATCAAGTAGCAGCACCGATGTATCTGTCTCTCAAAAGAAAAAGAGAAAAACCGAGTTGGTAGAGCGAAGCTCTTGGCAGAATGATAGGAGCAAGCATGTCACAAAGGATGGTAAGCATTTACTTTCATCATTTTATTTATAAATCCCCATATAATTTGCCTCTACTAATATCTATGTATGGTTCTGGTTTCACAATTTCAGAACTATTACCACCATCAAGCAGGAAAAATGCTACAACTGATGCTGGTATCAAGAAGAAAAGAATCCAAGACAGAGCCAGGGCTTCTGACAAGGAACTTTATCCACCTCAATCAGGCAATGATGGGATTTCCAGGAAAAAATTACATGGGAATTCACCTATTGCTACAAAGGAAGGTCGTCTTGCTATTCCAACTACAAGTGGCATTTCAAGGACTCCCAAAATAAGGGAGACCAAGCCTTCCCCATCATCACATTCCTCTTCATCGTTGTCCCCACGAAATACATCACCAGTTCCCAGAAACATTTTCCCTGCTCGCCAGCAAACACCAAATTCTGCAAGGAAAACCACAAAGCTTGCACCTACTCAGTATCAAGCAGGAGCTGGCGCCAGTATACCAGAATCAGCTGTATCCTCATCTCCACGCACTAAAACAATCAACAGGGAACCACCGCTCAATCACACACCAAACAATGTTAGCGTTGAGGATGCAGTAAAGAAACTTCCAAAGATGAAACGGCGGTCCAAGATTGCTCCTAGTAAAAGTGAAAGTCTAGGTAGATCTTCTCAAGCACAGCCAACAGCATTGGTTGCCACAGACCATGAGCAGCAGCGGAATGCTGATAGGCAAAAGAATCGCTCTAGAAACCCAGACAAACCTCTTGCAAACGAAGACATCAGGAAGGTCGCCACAGCATCATCTACTCCAACTTCCAAAAGGACCACTAAGCGCATTTCTCCGACTACACACAGATCGGATAATGAGAGAGAAAAAGACCGCACACCTGAGAAAAAGGCGGGCGGAGGTGCTTCTCGCATTAGCTCTATAGCCAATTCTGCTGCAACAGACAGGGTAAAAGCTGCACCAACTGCATCTTCTGGTTTACGCTCAAGTTCAGGAAAGACATTGAAATCTTCATCCACTGAGTCTCACGCCTCTGCAACTCATGAGGGTGCTCAAGACACATCCCCAGATGCTGCAAAAAACAAAGCCAATCAGCCTACTCAGAAGGATGACATTAAAAGGAACAGGTCGTCCAGCATTTCTGCTGGTCGATCACAAAAGGCTACAGATGCAAAACCAATCATTGGCCTGTCCAGAGAAATGCAGCTTGAGATTCTTAATACCAAAATCCAAACTCTTGATGAGAATGATGTAGTCCAGTTTGTTGCATTGGCGCACCGACTAATATTACAGCAATCTCCACCTTCGTCAGCAAAGTCGAATGGAGCCAGTAAAAATGGGGGACATGACCCAATTACGCAAAAAGCCATGCAGCAGATTGCCGATGATGATACATATGAGTTGGATGTAGAGTCCCTTAATAGCTCAGCGCTGGATCAGCTATGCACATTCCTTACCAAAGCAACATCTACATAGACATTACCACTGCTACATTAGGACACAACTATATAATACTTAATAGAGAAAACATACGAAAACAAACAAAAAACCAAGCGATTTTGTAATCCTGTCCAAGGCCAGTTCTTTGATCATCACAAAATGCTTACCTGATATTGTATACGAAGTATACCTTATTCATAATACAAATCTTTCCACTTCTTAATTACACATCCATTATTCTAATGATTTGATGATTCTCACTTTCAATTCAATTACTGTACTAATCCTTTTTATTTGTAACTGATTTCAATTTAAAATATACAATTCACGACGGCTATAGAATATAAAACATGCTACTAACATTCATTTTTTTGATGGCAAGTTGGATTCCAAAGTAGCAATTTCTTGCTTTAGTATTGAATTTTGTTTATCGACATTACTCATCTTTTCCCGATACTCTGAAATCTTTTTCTTCATGGTTGCAATTGCTTTTTCCAGAGATTTTGCTTCATCAGCCTCGGCTTCTATACCTATGTGCATTACAGTTGAAATATGATGTTAGTAACCACAAAAGAATTTGGTTTAAATGTTGATATAGCTAGTATTAGACAAGTGTGCTTATTACTAAATGGGACAAGTGCTGTGGATTTCAATGGAATTTCTGGCTTAACGTCTTTCGTGGAAGATCCGTTGGTCAGGACTTCATAAAACTCTTCAGTAGGATCACTGAAAATCTACAAAAAACAACAACAAGTAAATTACGAGTTGTGATAGATTTACGTGGCATAATATTTGTTGATTGAGATTGCTGTACGAGTTACACAAAAACAATAAAGATAATCTTACCAATTCTTCATAAAATAGGTTCTGGATAGCTTTTCCCTTTGGCCAGTTCTTTGATAGGTTTTCTGGTGGATAGAGCTTAAGCATGTGGTATATAGATATAGGCTTTTCTCCTGAAAATGGTGGGAAATATATTTTAATAATAACTTCAAATTCACCCCAGCCTGTCTCCGATACCTCATATGGCTCTGATTTGAAGACTAAACATTAAAAAGTTATTTGTAAATAAATAGTGTGATTAGTACTTAACAAATATTGTGTATTTGGGCAATTTAACATGTAAATGTAACTTACTTCTGTTGCTATCAATGAATGTTTCGTGCAATTTGATTTCGACTTTATGAATAAAATAAGAAATGTCTTGCCCATTTGATCCTTTTAGGAGTACCGTCCATTTGTGGGTATGCTCATCACGAGGTGCTATAATCTCTGCCGCGGTGTTGCCATAAATAATAGGCTTACTTATTACTATGCCCTAATCAAAAGCCAATTTGTTATTTATTAAGCTATAGCTAGTTTTTTATTCTTGTTTGATGGTAGAAGGTCATTAAAACTCTTTATTTACCTTCATGCGTTTATTCACCTTCATTTTTAACCAAATAAATTAAAACAAGCAATATAAAAGGCTCTTGTTATTTGCCAAAGATCTTTTTGTAGCTTCTCCTAGAATATTTAACTTGTTTTAATGCGTTCCAAGATTATGGGTAGCTGTACCCATAACATTCTATTAACTCTAGGGCATCTTCATGAATTACAAATGACTAATTGAAACGCCCAAGGGTAACAACTGAATGATACCACTTATACTGACTTAAAAACCATAATTTGTCTATTTTACACACCATTGTTATTTGGGACTATACAGCATTTCAATACTCGAATATCCTTTTTCATTTCAGAACAAACATAGCTGGCATCATATAGAAAAATAACCACAACCTTAGTATAGAAACTCAAAAGTGATGATGGAGTCAATCGGCTCTATAGATACATCATTATATGGCCATGGAGGAGCCATGAATGGGAGGTCAAGTGTATCCGGGGAAATGTCAGCTGGGCTTGGTGCTGCTAACGGAAGCAACTTAGGCAACATTGCTGGTGGTGCATCAAAAATTGACTATGCAATAGAGACTTTAACCCGCATAAGTTCGGACTGCATATCTAAGCCTATTCCTTTAAAGATTCAGGCTATAACGCAAATCCCACAGTTGTTAGATCAATTCCCATTCCAAACTATTATTAATACTGCACTTCTTAAGATCGGCGACCTTTTTCAATCGGTGGAGTCAAGTATGTTCAGGTTTGAAGTTGTCAAAGTAGTAGAAGCCATACAACACCATTTACCAAGAATGTTGCGCCCAGATGAACTGCTTCGAAGAATCATTAGAGTATTTGGATCTAATGACTCTATGGCTCGCACGCTTTCTCTACGATTTCTTGGCGAGGCTGCTGTTATATTTTCACATAGCCTTAAAGCACAACACATGATTCTCAAACAATATGGTTCGACAGATCCTCTAGAGCTAATGGCTGTTGTGGATACCAGTGAAAAATTCGTCAAGGTAAACCCGGAATTCTTGTCAGTTATATGGGAAACATTGATGGCCAAAATCCAAGATCAAAGCATCCCCACTACTGTGCGTTCGCACATGATTTACTCTCTTCGTCATGCAAATGCTGTTTCTCAAGAATTATGCAAGAATTTGCCAGAATACTCGTTTCGACTAATAAACGATGGCGAGAAATCTATCGAGATGGTGTCTGCTATATTGACCACCTGGGCATCGTCACTAATGCTTCAAAAGAGGGAACCAAGTGCATTTCCGATTTATCCTGGTGATGCAACAGACGAACACCAATTCAGCCAATCTCAAGTCAGCTTGCTTGTTGACATACTAAACAAGGACACCTTGCCCATTCTGAAAGAAAAGGCATCCCTTGTTTTGAGTCAATGGAGGCCGAATGTCGACGATTTGTCCTCTGGGTATGGGGAAACCATGATAAAAGATGTATTAGGCGAATTCGTGGATGCCGAGCTTTCGCGACCCAGCATTTCTGTATCTCTTATTACATTCTATAATGTGCTCTGCACTATGAGGAGATTAAGCGACGAGCCTGCTGATATCGAGTTAGTTTGGGAAAAGGCATTAAAGGTCCATGCCCATGTACTTGAGCTTTCAAAAATTGATATAAATAATAGTAATAGTGCTGTGGATAAATCCCTTAGCACACCGAGCAATTCAGATACGGATGCCGATCAGTGGCCTACTGATATACAGGAATCGCTGAGAAACATCACTGTAACAACATTGTTTATCATGAAAATACTAAATGTTATCGGACTAAAGCACGCCAATAACTCCATGATTGACAAGACCGTAGAGGCCATTTGTCTTTGCTGGAAATATATCTGCCAGATCGCTGCTGGCAGAGAAGATCAGTTAAAACAACCATACGTCAGCAATATGCTGAAAAAGCTGATGACTCGAAGCTGGCAATTCTGTAAAAGAGTTGAACAGCTAACCCAACTGGTCAATATTTGCCTTGATTCATTGGACACCAAATGTCTCTATTTATATAACACATTTTTATTATGTCTCACTAATACCTGCATAGCATGTCCTAAGCCAGACATTTATGAAGAGATCATTTCTCGATTAATATCGCCCAATTCACTAAAAGATCCTGTCCATCAACCGCAATCACACGATATAGACACCAGATACAGGTGGGCAGCGACGGTAGCGCTTTTAAACATCGCCAAAGCAGAAAAAAATACAAAAATATCCATTGACACGATTGTTCGGGAAACTGTTTGTACTATTTGGGATCCAGAAAACTTTGAGCCTAAACAAGAATCCACGCAATATCCCCCAGCATCGCTAATTACCCAAACAATGCTGCTGTCAATGTCGCTTGGTCTTTGGCCAGAAGTACAGTTCATTGTTGGCTGCTTGATGAATTTGGATTTCCCACCAATGTATGCTAAACGGCTTTCTATAATCAGCAAGCTAGCCGAGTCCGAAATTTATTTGAAGTCCAACACCGGTTTAGATCCCTATTTCAGCATTTTTGCTCCAGTGATTACACTGGCTCAGACTGATGTTGCCGACCATAGATCTGGTTCATTAATATCGATGCTTTTGGATTTCCATATCTGGTCCAAAACATTTTTACTAACCCCTGCCCCTCTGATGAGTGATGGCAATGGAGACAATACTCAAAATGGAGAACTGGACTTTTTATCACGGATACAGGATGATATGTGGAAAGGACGTTCTAAAGAGCTCTTGAGCATCTGTGAGTATCTACTACATGTCTCGCCATTTATAGACCAAGCAACAAGACTATGGCTACAATCCACACATTCGATCCTTTCAAGCTATGCCAGCACCATCCATGATCAGAAACAGAAACAATTGGGGCCTAATGGTGGTGTTGATTTGACTATGAGATGTGGATCGTCGCTATTCCATCCTAGCAAATTCCTCCAGTTTGAAATTGAAACGAACCCGGTGCTAGAGGGGTTAGACAAACCACGACAAATCAAGTGTGCCAGTGATTTCACATTTGAAGTTGAGGGCCTTTTCACTCCACAATCTAAAGCCATAAACGATGAGCTCCGTAATCAATTATACGAAGAAAGCACACACCATGGACAGTCTCCAATGACAAAAGTTCGGATTTCAGCGTGGCTAAGTGATCGGCCCTGGCAAACCTGGGGATGGGACACTATTGGTTTCCATCGTCGACATCTGATAGCATACTCGCTTCCAAATCATGCAACCTCACCTACGCCAGCAGCAGCAACAGCAGCCACCAGTCGTAACTATAATAGGTCAAGTTGGTTCGATGGTAACTACACTGCTGAAGAATACGATATCCAAAGAAAGCAGTATTTACATAGGGCATCCCAGTTTGTGACTGAAATTAAAGACCAGAGCTACTTCAAATGCCAGTGCTCGATCGCAATGCCGCCAATGAAGGCAGCCAAGACCCAGGCTGATGCGCAGATTGTTTTGTATTTGCACATAAGCTGTTCAGCTATAGATCAGAATGGCCAAGACTGGCACATTGGCCCCAATGTGTCATACCCACTTACTCTTCACACATAAGTGATAGATTTTTAACTAAATCGCCTTAGATACTTTTTCTACATCTACTACTTTTTCTCTAACATCAGCACAAACCATTGCCAACAAATAATTTGGTTGAACATTTGACAGCGTCTCCCCCTAAAAGTGCACTAGGATATAGTCTCACCAATACAAACTTAAAATGTATGACTTATAGACAAAAATTGCAAATAACGTGAAGAATAATTTGGTACGTACACTTTTGATAGAGAATTTGCCATTTAAATAATTTCATGTGACTGAAGCGTTGATGAATAAAATAAAAATAAAAAACTATTGTATAATAATAATAATAAGGAACTAAAAGGGGTGGAGACGTCTTTTTTAAATACACATATATATTAATCAATTACAAAGAGCCGGCTATTACAGTTCAGTTACTATTGGACTCGGCTTTCTTTTTGGCTATTTGATAAAGTATGTTATATTCCTGACTCCTCTTGCAAAGATCTTTGAATATTCCCCCTTCCGATTTGTTGAGTAGGTTCCAGGGAGTGTCAAATTCGACTATACTTCCCTTGTCTAGAACCAACACACGATCGTAGTCCATGATTGTACGAAGTCGATGGGCAATACAGAACAATGTAGAGTTGCTGAATTCCTTGCCTCTAATTGTGGTCTGGATGAGATGATCTGTTTGGAAGTCAACAGATGCTGTGGCCTCATCCATAATAACAAGGCGGGAGCTACGGATAAGAGCGCGGGCCAAAGCGACAAGCTGTCTCTGTCCAAGCGAAAGGTTGTCACCATTTTCGAGGATGGGAGCGTCCAAGGTTGTGAATACGCTTGTCTTCTCGAGGTCCTTGTTGAGCTCTTCTTCATTGGGCGTAACTGGGGCGGTTGGCATTCTGAGAGTCGATGTTTGTGATTCTGTGACTTTAGACCGATCCAGGCCGATATTATTTGTGGCTTCTTCACTTTCTTCTTGGGCCTCTATGGCTAGATATGTGCGATATAGAGTTTCCCAAATGACCTTGTCAGGATGTTCATTAAATGGATCAAGGTTGGATCTGATCGTACCATTGAATAGCACAGGATCTTGGGGAATAATTGTGACCCTACTACGAAGATCTTCAAGGCCAATTTGGCTGATGTCAATGTTATCCAAGAGTATCTGGCCTGCAGAAGCTTCAACAAATCTAAGGAATGCCAAACTCAAGGTCGACTTTCCTGCACCTGTACGACCAACAACGCCAATTTTTTCACCGGCCTTGACACTAAATGACAAGTTGCGCAAGACAGGCTCACCGGGATTGTACTCAATTGTTAGATTTTTAACTTCTACCTCGCCAGTCTTGGGCCAATCGGCAGGCGGTCTCTTTCCTTGAATTATTCCTGGCGCCTCTTGGTCAATGAAGAAGTACTGGCGAACACGCTCTACAGAGTTCATGTTGAGCTCCATCTGTCCATATGCACGAACCAAGAACAACATGTGTACTGAGAATGACAAGGCATAGCTGAGTGAAAAGCCTGCCAAACCAGCATCAAGGTCATATATGCCTGAAACGATCAACAAAGCAGACAAGAAAATAACAACAGCACCAGACAAGTCGGCCCATACACACAGCCATCTGTTGGCGCCCCAGACCAAGTAGAATGGACGGTTGTTGGTATCAATTCGGTCAAGGGCAGTCTCGATGTAGGTGTCCTGCTTTCCAAAGGCTCTGATCGTGGTGGCTCCAAGAATGGTTTCACCAAAGTGTGACAACAGTGGGGAAAGTGTGTTTGACTCCATACGCTTGAGCTCCCTGGTTGTTGTTAAGTATAGTGTGGTAACAACAAGGTATACGAGCATAATGACAATGGCGATAAAGAAGAATATTGGCGTGACATATGTAACTACAATCAAAATGCCAATGGTGCTAAGGATTTCGGTGAACCACCAGCCAACAACGTCTGCTCCCCATTCATCCAAGGCCTGCATATCTTTGGAGAACCTGTTGATGATGCGGCCAATCGGCGTTGTCTCATAAAACTTGGGTGTGGCGTGGACAACTCTGGATAGAAGATCTCTGTGAAGAGTGCGCGATGCTCTGATCGACCCCATCGAAGAGTACAGCCAGGTTACATAGCGAAGCGTTGAATAGATTATACCAATAAGCAGGTAGATTCCAAACCAATAAAAGAGTGTGTGTGGGCTTGATACTCGGGTATAAGACGACTCTGACATGTCAGCAGAGATATCTCCGTAGGGCAAAGTAACTCTCGCCAACATGGAAACAGCATTGAATGGTAGCTTTGCTAGCCAATAAATTCCTTGGATCTGTGGCGCCAAAGCCAAATGGCCAACAGAAGCCATTCCAAGGGAAGATGAAGTGCTGGACTCATTAGTAGATACCCAGACACGGATCCAATAGTCCTGAAGGATTTGGAAGAGTTCTCCAGTGGAATGACCGCCCAAGAAAACTATCCAGAACCACTTTCCGCCGATTGCCCTGAAGTATGTCAACCATACCTCCAACTTGACGTGACCGGCATTAATCTCTTCCTCCTCAATCTTGTCTGCATCGTCACTGCAAAGTCTGGCATATTCAGCATCATCACCTTTATCTTTTGCAGCTTGCAGAGCCTTTGCCTTTCTTTCAGCATTGAACTCGTCTTCGGTCTTTTCTGCGTCATTTTTGGCCTTTCCATTAGCAACATCGTCAAGGTTGGCTTCAATGTTATCGGACTTTTTGGTTTTACCTGATTGCTCTTCATCACCCGTTCCTTCAAGTTTCTTTACGCTATCTTCACCGAGAATCTTTGTCAGAATAGTAGACTTGGCAACATCCTCTGGTGATCCCTGGAATGCGATTTTACCGTTGGAAATGGCCACAATCCACCCTGCCTTTTCAAGACATAAGCTGACGTGATGAGTAACAAGAATTCTGGTACGGCCGCGCATTAGATGCTCAGTATCAAGAAGACAGTTTTGCAGAATGTGCTTTGCAGTATGAGCATCGACAGCAGAAAGACAGTCGTCAATGAGCAAATATTTGGCCGAGGAATATACAGCACGAGCAAGGGCGACTCTCTGCTTTTGGCCACCAGACAGAGTCACACCACGCTCGCCAATAAGAGTTGAATCCCCGGATGGTAAAGTGCGCAGATCAGACTTAAGAGCACAAGCATTCAGAACCTTTTCATAGCGGATTTTATCATATAGCTCTCCAAACAAGATATTGTTGCGAATAGTGTCATTGCAAAGCCAAGCCTCCTGTGCAATATAAGCAACATCGCTTATCTGTCTATTTGCGTCAACAGGGATGCGGATCTTTCCTTCAGTAAGTGTAAGCTCGCCAATAAGGGCCTGCAGCAACGAGGTTTTTCCACATCCAGTGGGGCCAGCGATAAGAGTCATGGCATTCTCTGGGAAACTTATGTTGATGTTCTCAAGGCGGAAAGGCTCCTTCTTTTGAGTGGCTGCGGAAACCTTTGAAGCTGTGGACTGCAGTGACAAGTACGAGGTATTTCGACCGTCATTGTTTGGTGTTGAGAGCAGTAGTGGCTGTGTCTCGCTGCTAACAATAGCATTCTTTGTATTGTCTTGGGGATTAACCGTATTTAAAGTTTGGGTAGAGGCCTGCTGCTCATTATTGTCGGCATTGACTGAAGGATTACTGCTTTCATCTGTGTCCTTAGACTCGCTTTCATCCCAAGTCAAAGTGGCGTTAATAAATGCAACACCATTACCATCGGTTGCTGGTTCTGTATCCAAACGTTCAGATAGTGGCTGGACTTCTTCCTGCTCAAGATAAGAGGAAATACGTTTCAGGGACACATATGCGGTAACTGCCCAGTTTATAACGCTTGGGAAGTGGTCAAAGGCTACACGGAGTATCTGTAGCAAAGACATTGAGGTGAAAGCAAGCTCTGCAGTCATAGTATGCCCAAATACACTGCAATACAGGGTGAACGTGGCAAGAATCACAGTCATAGGTCCAAACCCAGTGACAAAGAAGAACGAACACCAGGCCCTTAGGAATTTCCAAAGGTATAATAGCTGCTTTTCGCGTAGCTCGTTTATCTGCCCAACAAAGCGGGATTCCCAGCCGAATAGCTTAACAATTCGCATTCCTTGGATCATCTCTGTGACCTTGGCGAGACGCTTGTCAGATATGGCACTGAGAGTCTCTTCGGTTTTTGTGATGTAGTTCATGACCTTCTTTGAGAACAAGTAGTAAATCACCATCATGAAAACACTGGCGAAGGCTGAAGGGCCAAGAAGTTTATATAGATATGTCATTCCAACGACAAGTTGGATTGGACACTCGTAGAGCTCATCAAGGTAAGCAGCAGTCTCAGTGACGCGCGAGAAATCAGTAGTCATTAGATTCATGACCTTTCCATCATTGGCATCGGAATCGCCATCCTTGATGTCTTCATCATCGTCATTGTCACTGTCTTTCGGTTTTTCATCACCTTTCCTGTCGTCAGAACTGTCGCCTTCGTCTTTCGGTGCAACTTTGCCACGCCTTCTCAAGGTCTTCTTTGATATCTCAGCAACAAGGACACCTTTCATTCTGAAGCCAATTCGGCGACCAGTCCATAGAACTTGGTTTTGAATGACCAGGCAAACCAGAGAGACTACCAACATGAGGAATGCATCCAGAAAAGCAGCACGGCGGCTGCGAATTGACGGGTCCTGGATATATTGCAAGATACGCTGCAAAAAGTAGGGGTTGCTGAAAATTATAAGAGTGTGGGAGACCGAGCAAAAAAATTGGAATCCCATTTCGGGCCAGAATGTCCAAATAAGGGTTCTGACTAGGTTTCTTCCCGGCTTTTTATTTTTGAGGTATCTCTTCCAAACAACACCGGCCTTGTTTTCTGGCTGGAGTCTATACAGATCATGGTAGCCTAGTGTTTTCCTTGCGCCCTTTGAAACCATAGGACTCAGCCAGACAAAGAATCCAGCGGAGAACCATGAGTTGCCGAATTCGGGGGTTGGGGCCAATTTTTGTTCCGGGTATAGGACGCCTGAATTGATGGGCGCAGAACCCTTGTTGTAAGCGACTTGGTACTGAGGCGCATAGTGGGAAAGAGTGAACGTGAAAACAAGACAAGCAGAAAGACCGATATTTATCATAAGCAGCTTCGAATTGATATCAGCACCGCTGAAGAAGGGCACTGTCTCGCGGCCTGCAGCAAACCAATTGAAGTAGCCATTGACCAGCGAGGTCAAGAGGGAGAGGACATAGAATCTATAAGTGAATTTAGACCAGGCAGGACCATAGAATGACTGCCTAGAAGAATTGGCTCTGAAAAGAGCAACATCAAGGATCGTAGAAATGACGATTATCGACCAGCAGGCTGCCTGGACTAGGACGGCCAGATGCTGGTAAAGCGGTAGTGATTTTTCGGGGGTGGTGGAACCTAATACATTTGTGTACCAGACGATGTGTGAGTACCAGCTAGCCAATACTAGCGGACATGATATGATGCCCATGAGGAGGCGGTTGTCAGCCTTTTTGGTCGGGATGGTTGGATCTGGCGCCATGTCAGCTATCTTTTGTTCGTTATGATCGATGCCGTCCTGTCCATTGTTGGAATCTAGGTATTCATAGCATGGCTGCCTAAAGAATAAACGGCTTTGTGCCAGACGGTACAGCCCAGCGACACCGAAAATAGCAATGTACGCTGTGGGAATGGCCGAATCGAAAACACTTTGTTCAAATAGAAACACAGATTTGTTCATATGAAGGTTCTGGATATCATTTTTCACACACACAAGGAGTCGTTTAAGGTAGGAATTGCTAGAAATAGATATGAGGCAGAAATACTTACATGGAACGGGAGCAGTCGTCCGAAAAGCGCCAGCCCCACGACTTATTCGGTCCACAAATGGAATCAGGAAACATTGTGGCTTTTCTAAATATGTTTGTATGTATACCTATGCTGAGCTATGCGATCTCCACAATAGCCCACTTTCTGGGCTGTATTCGGAAGTATATTTGCTTCGGCCCTTGACCAAAGAGGTTGACGTGTGCACGAGGCTTTTGGATACAATAGAGGAACCTTGTCTAACGGTAAAAGTGCGACACGCCTATAGAGATATGCAAGGAAACAAGGGGAGGTTAGAGGAAACTCCCAGCGAAAGTTGAGGAAAGGCAAGGAATGATAAAGGGCTTATAAACTTAGGGAAGAAAGAGGGGGGTGAATATGCTGGTATAAATATATGTGATACCGAGAGCTAAAAGGGATTCCAACGGAAACCAGCAGTGCGAAATCAAAAGGCATTGCGGATTTAAAAATAGGGCAGATAACTGGTGGATCGGAATAAGATTTTTCAGGGGGAGATGGACGCGACTATAGAGAATGGGTTTGGCCAATATCTCCTCCTTTAGCGCAGGGAGTTTGGCCAATGTCTATCCAGTCGGTCAGGTGTGTGTGTGTCAAGGAAAGAACCGAGAGAAGCCAACAGAGCGCACACAGCAATTACTGAAAGATGGCCGTCAGCAAAACTTGGTTGCACATGGCGTAACAGTAGGCAAGGTGTAAATCGGTTGATGCTGGCAAGCGCATCCCATGCAAATAAACAATACCCAGACACCTGCAATATTTGGAGTGCTGGATATAAGTTACCAATGCTGTTCTAGCAATTCTTACTTAACGATCAGTGGAGTATCGCTCGCCAGGGCAAAAACAAGAAACGGTTGCTATCAAAGAGAAAAGAACTGAGAATGAGACTTTCTTTCCACATTGCATGCTGGGATGTGTTGTTATTTAAATCATCCTGGCTTTGTGTGCGCCGTGGTGCTTTAGGGCGCTGCATGAATTGTGACAACTGTCGAAGCACATTCCCTCAACGTTGACCTCCATTCTTTTAGGGAATGCGCCCACTACCAGGATTGCATGGCTTGCCCATTGTAACGACCCTTATGCCCCTGAGAAAAACTGGGTTTACCTTCCAAAGAAAGACAAGGCACACAGGGATGCTGGGCAAGGCCCTCAGCCGCTCCTCAATCCCGCCCAGGCCCTTTGTTTGTTACCACCATAAACACGCTCACTGGCCCTTGTTTGCGGAAGTGCTAGGCACGCCCACTCTCCCACATTCGGCCATTGCCAGCTTTCTCGTGCCACTGCGGTACCGACCAAATAGTCTTTAAGATTATGCAAGTCAAAAAGTGCTCTGGGGACAAACTCAGGCGTTGTTGTCAGCCTTGCCGCCCATTTCTCCCTATTCACCAGCCGAGAGAAGACATGGCTTTGACCGCAAGATAAATTTATCCCCAATTTATGCTGCTACTGCTCTGATGAAGAGGCGCTTTATCTTGCTTGGCTGCTTTGCGATTTCGGTACTCGTTACTCATTAAATCCAGCATTTGTTTCCTGGGCTTATCTTTCCTCAAGATGACTATTTCCATGGCTTCCTTGCGGCATTGGACCCCTGAGACCCAGAATGTTGCGCATCTTTGCACATTTCCTGTCTTTCTTTGGGCGGATCAAATGGCAGGCTCTCCATCAAAAGGAAACAAACTGGTGCTCTCACACATTCCCCGCAAATCGGTCCATAGCCCATACACTTTGGCCGGAGCCTGGCGGACTATTGGCTATTATCCAGAGTACTATTCTGGTACCCCTTTAAAGGAGACTCTGCCAAATAAGGCAATTCAAAATTGGGGGTTGCCGCGATTGATGAACAACACAACATGGCATCCCTTTACCAAAAAGCACGTTGTAGTTTTACTATCAAAGATGATTAAGCACTTTATTACTCCTAGAGGGGTAGCTATATGCCTCGTAGTTTTACTACAAAAAATCTTAGCCCTGCGTGCTCTGTTCCATGATGTGTGGTGTCCAAAGGGCTGCTCAATTTATACCAAAACCCTTTTGGTCTATAGTCTAGGTTTGCTCAGCCAAAATAGGCCTTTGTAGCCAAATCAGGTTTTCATTGATAGCTGTTTTACACAGACTACAAGCATACCATTTTGTGTTTTTCGACTATCCATATTTGGCAATAACTAGTTTTGTTCGTTTGCAGGCGGTAAGGTTTTGATAATGATGTTATAAGCTGCTCTGCCATGCTGGCTCTGAGTGTCAGTGGTGCTGATTTGATGTCAATCTTTTGAAGGTTTAATATTTGTACCGACCCACCTTTAAACTGGCCATGATCTCCCACCAATATATCCACATGCTCTAAGCCCCAAAAATCCTCTTCAGATGTTCTCTGTCTAGTAGCATCAAGCTACCACCACCATTACTTCGACGAGCATTCGTTCGTCTAGTCCTCAGCCTGATTTACGTCCAGACCATTGTAGCGCTTAACTTTTTTATAGTTTCTCGAGTTGATCTGCACACACCAATAGCAATACGTGTTATTATCCAGCTTTTAACGGGATATGAATTGTTTTCAACTTTTGTTTATTGAATGCAATGGTCTTGATCTCAGCAAAATGATGGCCATAACAAATATAATAATCCAAGATGAAGCTGCTACCAGTAGTTTGTAAAGTATTCATGGCCTGAAAAGACAAACACAGATACTAATCAAGATTCCTAGCACTTTCGCCGCTGTTTTATCATTAAAAGTAAATAGAATTACTGTGTCTTGCTGCTATTACTAGAGGAATTTGATAGGGCTACAAATCGGTCATAAACAATGATGCCGTCCCATAAATTACACAAGAAACCAAACTGATTAAAGGCCCAAAAATGTAAAGACCGCTCTGGACATTTTTAGCTTAGCCTTCTTTGTACTCAAGACAATCTTCAAGCATTTCTGAAAGCATGGGGGACATGATGGATGTGGAATCAGAGAATAGATCTGCTTTAGAAAAAATCAAGGGTTCTAATTCCAATACTTCCATGATATTCAAAGGCATTATATTCTGGATAAACCCAACAATAGATACCAGTGAAAGACAAAAGGCAAGTGCAGCGATCTTACATTTCATTGAGTCGTTAGAGTATTGTTTTTTCTATATGCAAAAAAAAACATATAATCTTTATTTGTATCAAACGTGAACATACGACCGAGTACATATTTTGATATTTATAAAAAGCCATGTGTATTTGTGAATTTAGCTACAAAACTTACTTGTCTCATATGGTGCAAGCAGTCTTGACACCAAGGCCAATATGGTGCGTGATAATGCAAACGCAGACCCATTATCGACGGTCACACAAAGAAACCTTACTGGCATCTGTATCAATTCCCACCCAAGGATTGAGAATTTCCTTTGTCGGTTTGCTATTCGCAATAGCCATGCATCAAGCCACAGGGAGACTGGTGCCAGCAATACTGACCTTCAGGACAACCCTGGTACTTTAGGCGATGAAATGCTGGAACCGACTCACATAATAAGCCATGACAGATATTTTTTCGAGTACCAGCCATGTACCAAGGCGGGGATAAGCATTGTGACCCCAGAGTGGGTATATCGTGGAGTAAGAAATGGGGCTAGGCTAAGCGAACAGTTTTATTCCCCAGAGCCTCTGAATATATTTTCCGGAATGGTTGTGTGTAGCTCAAAGTTGCCAGCTCGAGACCGGGAGGCATTATTTGGAATCGTTGAGGCTCTTGGTGGGCAATGGAGGAAAAGCTTGGTCCGAGATGTCACACACTTAATCGTTTTGTCTCCGACTGGGCAGAAATACGAAAAGGTTGCTAGCAATCCAGGTTTGGGAATTAAGGCTGTTCTGCCTCACTGGTTCCAGCATTGTGTAACACTGCAGAGACAGATCCCCGACTCACCATTTTTATTTCCAAACCCCCCTATCCTTGATTCACAATACGATGAATCGGGAGTAGCAGCCTCTGGGGCTTATTTTAATATGGTAATGCCGGTCTCATCAGAGCCAGATGTTGCAAAACTTCCGACAAATGGTTATGGTAGTAAAAAAAGCAATGATGGACAACACAAAGAGGCTCGGAGTCATGGAAACCAGAAAGAGGTAGAATCTAACAACGAAGAATACTTTTTATTACCAAATCCCGAAACTCGGTTCCTTTCTGGGTATGGGGTTGCCATAGACCGTGAAACCAAATCTTCATGGAGCGTAGAATGGACCGAAAAACTTGAGTTTCAGTTGAGAAATGCTGGTGCAACCATAGTAGATATACCAGAAGGTGAGGAGCCATCCCCATCATCAAAAGATATTAAGGATCCAGAAAACCCTAGAAACCTTTACTGGAAAAATATTGATATCGTAATATGCCAGAGTCGCTCCGGTCCCGATTATACAAAAGCATCCAGATTGGGTAAAGTCGTTGGTTCGCTGATATGGCTGTATCATGTATTCTCCACTCAGAGACTAGTATCTCCAATGAAGCAGCTTCTGCACTATCCTACCCCACCATCTGGCATCCCTGGAATGTCCGAATTCGTAATTGCTATATCAAACTATCGAAGCCATGCACGAGAATACCTTAAACGATTGATCATTGCAATGGGTGCAAGTTATACACCGTACTTGACGAGGGAGAATACACACTTGATTAGTGCCACGCCGTTTGGCGACAAACACCGCAAGGCAATTAAGTGGGGCATACATGTGGTGCATCATGTGTGGCTCGAAAGATGCTTTCAAACATGGTCTATGCATTCTGTATCACATCGCCAATTCAATACATTTCCGCCTGGCGGTCTGCTTCAGTGTGTGGTAGGAATGTGTTCCATAGACATAAAATCATTAAAGCAGTGGGTCCCTGTATCAGAAGATCCCTTGGATGATGCATCTCAAGTTGGGTTAAATCTAAAGGAAGGCTCTGCAAAAGAAATAGACACAAATGTTGGGGAGAAGAATAGTGATAATGGTGATGATGATGATGAGGAGGAGGCTGTGGAAGAAACTGAGATCGAAGAATCGGATACAGATTCTATAGACAACAGGGATTCCAATACACAAACAGAGCCTGCTGGCGATAGTGTACCATTTTATGTAGGAAGGAGGGCCGCTTCATCGGCCTCAAAAGCACTTGAGCAGTTAATGCAGGCTGCCAATGCATTTGAACAGGAGGTCAGACGAGAGAGAAACAAAAAGAGAGCAAAGAATAGGCGGCACACTACTGGCGGAACACAGCCTCCAAGCACTAAAGCAAATACGAACACAAGAGCACTCAATGAAACAAATGATGTTGCATCTCCAAATTCAGCAAATAAAGCTTCTGGAAAACAAGCCAAGCCAACAATGTCTACAACTCCTGTAAGCACAACCAAAAAATTGAAACGATCCCGAACAGAGGTTTCCGAGGGCAGTGATGACAATGGGTCTAATAATACCGAGGCAGAAAAAAACCAAAAGAATTCGAATAATTTTCCTAATGTAGCTTTCTCAGTCAAAAGCAAGTCAGAATTACCCGGCATCCCATCATCGAAAAAGCCAAAACGCTTACGAAAAGATGACCGTAATAATAATAATAATAATGACGATGATGACGATGACGATAATGACTCAAATAACATTTCCAGTCATAGAAAATCTCAGTCGGATAAAGAGGGGCCAAAGAATCCTAACAAAGAAATCGTAGAAAATATTTCCTCAGATGAAGAAATAGAGAAAGCAAATGTCAACGATTTTCCACGAATCTTGTTTACCGGAATCAGACCATCCGAAGAGGAAGAGCAAATGATCACAGAAATGAATGGCGACATTGTATATGAAGTTGAAGATGCTACACACCTCGTATCCGATGGTATTAAAAGAACAGCTAAATTCCTTGAGGCAATCTGCCAGGGCAATATATTCATGGTAAATGAGTCTTGGGTAAAGGATTCCTTAAAAAGGGGTTCGTGGCTACCCTTGCCAAATGTTGAACAAATAACTACAGGATCAAAAAAATCACTGCCTAACTGTAACTACTGGCTGGCTGATAAAAAGGCAGAAAAGCAATGGAATTTTACTCTATTCGAGTCGCTGGCTTTATCCAGATCTAGCAAAGATGGGCTGCTTGGCGGATCTACAGTGTTTATAACCCCACAGGCCAAGCCGGGTATCGACACGCTACGCCCTCTGGTCGAATGTGCTGGTGGAAAGGCAGTGACAAAGCTGAGCTTATCAAAACTCCGAAGCTTGGTAGAGGCTAGTAAACCTTATTACAATGATGTTGCCAACCCCTCATCAAAGCAACAAAATCCACACACGCCAGATGGGCCACCTCCAATTCTCGTCATTTCCTGCCCAGCTGATAAGCGAGCATGGCTTCCGTTCACAGATTCAAATGGGGCGAATATAATTCCGATTTATCAAAGCGAAGCACTGGTACTTGGACTTTTGCGCCAGAGACTTGAGCTTGATAAATTGCAGCTCTCATCATAATAACCACAATATAGTTGGTAATCTTTTTAACATCGCATCTGCATTTTTGGCATTATGAGTTTGATCTAAAAATTTCAATATACCAAAACAACATTATACATTCCGAAACTCTCCTTTTTTAATCAACTTTCGTTTTTCAAGTTAAATTATTTATTTATTATTAGAAAAGATATTTAATATTAATAAAGTGATAGCTATAGCTTGTGATAATTAAAAAAAATATTTTACAATAATGATGGTGATGGGTTGGGTTGGGCTGGTAAGACTAACTACTACTATTACTGATGTTGGCCAAGCCATTAAATTATATCGAGAATCCCTTGAATTGTACGGAAGGAAACTCTTTTTGAACTTGTTTTGAAATATATTTGCTTCGTCTTTCGTAGCTCATCTTGCATTCAGACAGTGATGGGAACTGCTGCAGCCATTGGATAAGGTCACCTGAGCTCGTCAGAATGTCGCCATCAAGGCCAAGCTTGGTTATGCTCTTGTGCTTCCATACCTTAGAGGAAGACGAGGAGCTGTGCGAGCAGTCGTTGCAAAGAAGCTCCTTTGTAAGCTTTTCCCTGTTAGTCCGCATTGCCAATGTTATAGGGGCGGCATTGCTGCTTTGTAGGAAACCTGCTACTGCGGTTGGAGGCAAGAAATGGAGTTGGTGTGGTTCAACAAGGTCGCTGCTAAGGGATGTTCTCCTTTCATTGTTGGCCCAGTTGTAGAAGCTGTCATAGTCGTTCTCGTACAGGAATGTGGCTGAAGGACTGTTAGGTGCAGACCTGGAATATGGATATCTGCTACTAGCACGGTGCGAACTACTATTGGATTTTGCGCATCTTAGGGTCAGCACCAAATGTTGAAGATTTGGCAAGCATTTCAGCAGGTGGTTTGCTTTGTCAAGTGCGAGTTCAGTACGAGGAATGATCAGGTGGGTTAAATCACTACAGACCCACTGATTTGCATGTGCATCATTTGCAGCATGTCTGGTGGTGTGATTGGACCCGAAATTGCAGCCGCTGCACCCAGGAACAATGCTTTGAGTGAGCTTATACCCAGGACCGTTTGGTCCTCTATGGTTTATTTCCAAGCGCTTTAGTTTTGGTAGGGAAGTAACAAGGTGCAAGAATCCCATATCGGTAAGCTTGTGCCCTGTCCAGTTCTTATCGCTGGTAACAAGATACCTGAGATTAGGGCAGGCCTTTGGTAGGAGGAGTGCTTCTTCATCTGTGATGGATGGGATGTGGAGCGACTCTAGGTTGATCCACTGTTGTTTGTCCTGGTTGAGGAAGTCATGTAGCTGGCCAGTGATTTCTTGCTGCTCGGGATTAGCAGTACGAACATCAGTAATGGACAGAGAGCGAAGGTTGGGCAATACGGAAGCATCAAGGGCAAGCGACTCGTTCGGTGCTCCAAGGATAGGGTATACAAGGCGCAGGTGTTGGAGGTTCCTCATAGGAACTAGCGGCGAGTCCCTCATTACATGGCCATGTAAAGAGTTGACAGCCTGGAGCGAGTGGGCCCAAAAGTGATCTAGGGTAAGAGATTCCAGGGCGGGATGGTAGTTTGCCAAATTTAGTAAAAACTGGGCAGAGACATCAGATCCGCCTGCGCCAACCTCCAGAAGTGACCCCCTTGGGTATGAAGTTGTGCTGCTATTATAGCCAATGATTTTTTGAGAAGTCGTAATTGGTGATAATCCCATACCTTTAATGATATCAGGCCCGCCATTGTCATGCGGCGCCAGCTGGCCAGGGTGCTGATCAAAGCCATAGGGAATTACTACCATCCTCTCAAGATGCCGAGGCATGTACACATTTGGGTTACTGCAAAGTGCGTACTGTGTAATGAGGTTTTGTAGGTTATGCCATCGGAGGCCCTTGTCCCGAATGTATATTTCCTTCAGCCGAGGCAGCGAAGTGATTGCGGCGTGCAGAAGCTTGCTATATTGACGTCCATCGAATAAATCCAAGCGACATGATTCGACGCGAGTCCATCCCATCGAAACTGCAGATACAAAGTATTCATCATAGTTGACATCAGGGCGATGCTGCGACCGAAGCCAATCTCCGGCTCTAAATGTTATGGCTCTTGGTCTGTGCGGATGTTTGGCATGTAGGCTTTCAAGACTACTGGGCACCGACCAGTGAGGGGATGAAAGGTCCAGATGTGACCATAGAACAGAGAGCGCTGCTTCCCTCCAGCTGGTGGATATAGTGCACAGCCTCCGTAGAGTTGACAGACATGGTGCTTTTAGAGGATCGGTGGCCTCGGAATGGGGCTCTGCGTTGACAGCTGGTGAGCAGCGGGCAGAGAAGGCATCATGACTAAAAGAGAAGAAGGGACCATTGGTGTTGCTGTGGCAGCTGCAAGTGCTAGCTACCTCACAGATCCTTTGCTGGATGGCCAGGGGCAGGTTTGCCATTGAGAGATGTTGATGTTTCCGTGCGTATATATGGATGCCCAAGGGTAAATGCTTTGGTACAGTGTAAAATGTATAGAAAAGTGGAGATGTTGCGGAAATGGACAGCCGATAGGCGAAAAGCCCTGGAATTTATACCTCGTTAGAACAGAATGTCGGAGAAGCCAGCCTCAACTGTTATTAGAATGGCGTGACTTCACAAAGAGGAAGCGTGAGCGTTATCTTTGGCTGCATTGAATGGCTGACCGCTTTAGACCAAAATTCTCTGCTCCTATTGGGACGTTACCCAACAAAACTGTGCAAAAACTTCTACGCTCATTGGTCACCCTGGAAAAGTTATTACAACTGTACATTCGCCCTTTGAATTACTCAGGTTAGGGAAAAGGTTGCAGGTCAATCAGAAACAACTTTGGTTTGCAGGACAGCGTGATAGGCCGCCTGTGCACCAACCACCAAAACATTGTACATAGTGATACATTACTTTTTCCGATGGCCTATGGAGCACCAAATTCCAGTAAGCCATGGAATGATCAAGCCTGTCTTGCTAGCATTAAAAGCACTAACAGGCTGCTTACTGGCCCAACATTTCGTCAGCAAAAAGCCATAGGAGGATGTTTGCTTGTCATAATAAAGCCAGCAAAGCATGTCGGCTCTGCGCAAAGTTGGGTGTCTTAAAAAACGTGCATGCTGTGCAATCGCACATTGGTAGAAGGGCTATTGTTTTGAGTTTTGGCGGGTGTGAGCATGCGAGCACAGGCCACCCATCTGCACATGCCACAAAAGGATAAGTGCGTGCTAGCCTTGTTTGAATGGCGTTCTCGGTGACACCCTGGGTTTCTGTTAGGAATTCACTCTCGCTCTCTGAAAATATATGCTAGAAGCTTTGATGGCATTAAATAGGGCTCCTCTCGTAAAAATGGGGACCCTATGCCTATTCTTCTATCACCCAAATATTACTAATCACATTGGCTGGTGAACTTTTTATTACACGTGAGCAGGCACAGGACTAGCCTTTTTATTATAGAGTACCAACACTCAATCCTCACTATCTTTCCAAAATAGTATATGCGTGCCTTTTTCTCAAGATATATTGGTGGCAAACATGTCTGCTTGGCTCGTGCTCGATTATTTTTGCCAAGACATTGTTTAGCAAATTTATGTCTGGTCGAAGTTCACTACTGATCAGCCACACAATGGCTGTGGGCGGGCTCTAGCAAGACGTCCTATAAGTTTGAATAGTGATTTTTAATGATGGCGAAAGCACTGATGTATGTTGAGATATATATTGTTTTTTCGGGGTTGGTGTGAAACTGATTTATCTCCTGAATGTATGTATGTATTGTTGTGATTGCGATTTGATTCTTACTAACTATTGCTCGTGATTATTTCTTCTGTTTATATGGGTAGTTATTTTTTAGGGGTTAAACTAGTATTATCAATGATCATATAGGCTTGACCAGTATGCGAGATGAAACTAATGGCCTACTAGTAAAACTTGGCCCTTCAAAAATAATCACTCATACTTATAGGTGCTTTATTATAATTTTTGGGAGGCTTTTATGCCTAATAACTTATGAAATAAAGCCATCTGATAACTCGCAGCCACCATCTCCCCTTCTTCAAATGGAAAGGCCAAAATAAAAGTGGAACAATGATCCTTCCTAGCACTTTGGGAATATTTGACAAAACCTCTGTCAAAAATTAGAATGTTTGTAGGTTGATTGCTTAGGAATCTTTGCAAGTACACACAATTCTGTTCTCTTTAAATCGAGATTTTCAATACATACAGATACTTTTTGTATTGTGTGGCTTTATGATTAGAACGCTATTTTAGTCAATAAGAAACACGCAGAGTTTTCTAGCAACGTCTACCGGCGTATGTCGCAATCATGACTAGTTTGCTGGACTAAATCCAGCCAGAGTTGTGCTGTGGTCTGTGAACCCACATTGTGCCAGCTCTTGCTCAATACCCAGCTTCCAGAGCGTACTGTTGTATACAGATAGAAATGTACTTGACAATTCGCTGGCCCGCCACAATACCATAGCGTGATGGGCTGCATATTGTTTGCAGCTTTAAATAAGGTCATCAATGCCATTTTGCACCGAAATACATGCTACTGGCAATAGCAGCGTGGGGATTATCACAACTTTTCTGCATTGATATGGCTCCACTCAGCATCAAACGAGATCGGTTCTCCACCGAGTGGGGTTATGATCATACAAAAGCGTTAGTTTTGTGTATTGGCATCGTGGTGTCTTTGGATGATCTGAAATGGCATTTGGTTTTATTATTCAAAAATGGGTTACTAACAAGGAGTCGTCTCAGTAATGGCACATATGGCCAGAACCTTGCTATTTATCCGCCATGAAATAGTTGTGTATGAGTCCTTGCACATTTGCCCCACAGCATAGCAAGCAGATCATATATTGCTAGTGGGTATAATACCAGTAGTACATCTTAACATAATACTTTTCAACGGCACTCATGCCCATTTGTAGATATGGGTATAGGGTATTTTCATGCCCTGAGTAGCAATATGGGTAGTTATTTTTGAAGCACCAAGTTTTACTAGTAGGCCAGTTTCAACTTGCATACCAGTCACTATATATTTTCATTGATAATACTAGTTTAGCCCTTCAAAAATAATCACTCATATCTGTTGTATGCATTATGGCTATCCCTCAATATTTTGTTTAATAATGTTTAAGGAAGACAACAGGGATGCTATGAGATGAATTCCTCATATTATGTATGTATTGTTATTACCATTATTATTTACTGTTATTATGATTTGATTTGTGTTAGCCATTGGTTTTTGTCTGTTTCTATACTATATATTTTATTTTTGATAATTGTTTTTTGGGTGGTTCATCTTTGTGATATATTTTGTGGTTTTTAACCTATACATACATTAGATCAAGTATTAATTATTTTGAAGTTATTACATTAGTCCAGAGATCTCGTTCATGAACTCTTCATATTGGTCATCAGAAGCCATATTTTGCTCTTCGATCGTCTCTTTATCTGACTTAATTTCAGCGTCTTTTTTAGTTAAATTATTAAACGAGATTTTGGGTTGACCTGGTTTTATAATCTGAGGCAGTTCCTTTAGGAGTTTAGATGACAGATCTCCTGTGGGATTATCTTCATTGTCACTGCCGTTGTCATCGTCATCGTCATCATCATCATCACTTCCACTACTATAGTTGACACCAAGCAGCAAAGAGGGGCCGGGTAGTTCCGATATTGATTTTTCGGGAACTGTATTATTGGATTTGGTTTCCTTAGTTTGTGTCTCAGGAGCGACACTATCATTTACATTGAGTGGTTCTGGGGAAGATTCTTTAGGTGCCTCCGTATCAGGAGCAGCATTGAGCTGTGGAAGACTGATCTTTGGCTTCGCTTCTTGCTTCATTCTCCTTTGTCTGAGCAAGTGGGATGGTACCAATGTCGTGAGTTCTTTCCTAAGATCTCGTTCCTGTGGAGCAGCTGAAAGAGCAGGTTGCGTTGCCTTCTTTGGCTCTACAAATTTCTCTTGCCTCTGAGGTGCTGCGCTGGGTGGAGCCCAACCTGGTGGCGGCGGTGGCGGAGCTGGCATCGCAGGATTGATAAGAACAGGGGGCGCCTGCATCGGTAATATATCTGGCGGCGGACCAAGTGGAAGTGGTGGCCAAACACCCTGTATTGCGATCTCTTCAGGAAAAAGTGGCGGCGTCCCTGGAGGCATTGGAGGAAACTCACCCTCCACCTTTCGCTTTTTGATAGATCTTTTTTCGTTGCCCAAATCACCTTGATGCGACAAATCATTATCGTCATCCGAGCTTTTGTGTTCAGACTCCAATCCATATACTAATCCAAATTTATAAATCCTGTTATTAGTATATATAACAATTTTCATATAGAAATGGTACAAAATTTACGTAGTCATCTTACCCCCAAGTAATTTGGAAACTCCTGATTCATTGCTCTCGGAATCACTTTCAGTATCCTCGCCATCTACATTTAATATATTTAAAAATAGGTTCACCATCATGTTTATAACTACTTGGGACATATTTTGATGTTTTAGTATTATCTTGCCATTCATAACAGCCATTGGATCGTAGGCAACCATCTCATCAGTTTCTTTTTTCCTAATTCATTATTGTTAAAAAGAATATATCAAGAAGATGTAAAGATATAGTTTTTATCTTTAATTATTTTTCAAATAGTATACAACTTACTCTTTAATCACGACTCCTTTTTCTTCCCTCAAATTCTTGATCTTTTCTAGTTCTTCTTTGAGCTCGTTCATACGATTCCTTCCATTGGAATCAAGCTTTTTTTCTTTTGCTGTAAAACCATTAGATGTAATACTACAGTTAATGCTCTCTCTTCATGTTTAAACTAAAAGCTATATGATCTGCCAAACTCAGTGGCAGGTATAATGCCTACCTAACACTTCATATCGTTCTATCTCCTTTTCGACCTTTGTTGTATCCTTATACAATAAAGATGTTTCTCGCAACTGCTTTCGAATTTCTTTATTCTAAATGTGTCAACATATCAAGGTTATAACTGCCCTATGTTGGAATGGCATCTTCAATAACTAAATTCAGCCATATACCTTTTTTAACTCTCTTTTACGCGCCTGCTTCCCTATATAAAACAAATATATATTAACATCGGCCCATTTTTCATAATATAACTCTATAATACCCAAGTTCTACCTACGATAAGCATCCATATCTTTTCCTATTATTATCTTTTAAGGCTTGAATTCAGCTCACTCTGGTTCAATTATTCTATTTTATTGTTACTTTTTAATTCTAAATTTTATATTAACCAGATAATTTGCTTATGGGTTTCTGATCAGATCAGCACTGTTTTTAATATTTTAGAGTAATGTAATTTTGAAGCTAGAAGCTACTCCACAAGTTAAAAAGGGGGTGGGGTTCTTTGCACATGTATAAAGAGCATTGTTCACTCTGACGATATGAACAGGGGACTAGGGGGGCACATTTTACTATTCTAGAAAACCTAGGGAAATGAAGGTGTATAAAATTAAATCTTTTTGGGTCTTTTGTTGTTTGTTTAAACAATTGCGATCGAGTCTACTGCCACATGTTTTACAGGAATCGGCATTAGGCTGATGGATGAGATAGTAAACCATTTTAAAATCACGAGGAATTTATACTTTTATAGACTTTTCGATACCTTGATCCCATGATTTTAACCAAAACAGCCATTTCTGGTTTGGCGCCCTAACCCACATTGGCTTGAAACTATAGACACGTGCAATTTTACATCCTTGAGTATCATCCTCAGAATAATATAAACTAAGCCCCCTGTGGACAAATATGCAACCCATGTTTCATTTCTTTCATTTCAAGTTTTGCTACTATGACTATATATTGTTTAAAACACGCTCACAAAAACTGTATCATCAATAGCCACAAGATATGTGGGCTACTTCATCAAGGAAAGGTGCAGAATGGCTTGTAGGTATTCCAGAGTGCCATCCCTTTTTTCTGTGTTTGAATAAACTTCTCCGACGGCACAAAATAATGAATGCATTTTGGCTATATGTATAGGCTAGCAGGCAATGCTAGTAGATATCTTACTACTGCTCCTGGACAGAATGTCGGTACTTTTGATAACCAGAGGCTCCTCCCTCGCCTACCGATTCCAACAATCAAGGAAACAATGACCCGATATTTGGAATCGATTAAGCCACTGAGCACAGATGAGGGCCTGAATAATTCCATAAAGGCCATAAACGAATTTTCTGCTCCCGGTGGACTAGGAGAGGTACTCCAGAACCGCCTCTATGAATTGGATAAGAGAGAATCGGTAAGTTCAAACACGTTTAAATCCCCGAATGTAAAAGCATGTGATTCTTGTATTCTTTCACACTAACAGCCCACCTGCTGATCCTATAAATTATGATTTCAAGAATAACTGGCTTGAAAGCCTATGGCTCAATAAGGCATATCTTGAATGGAGAGAACCCAGCTTTATCAATATCAACTGGTTTGCCAAGTTCTCTGACAATCCAGCACTTGGCGTTGATACCAACGCAAAGTCCGGCAGCTTTACTATGATCCAGATTGAAAGGGCAGCAGGGCTTATTTCAAATATACTGAACACGAATGACAAGATAAATAGGTGCGTACTATTTTTTTATTCATATAACCAATCTATTAGCCTGTGTTATAATGTTTAACACAGCCTCTTTACTTTGCTTGCGCCGTCGACAATAGCCAGCAGCTGGCTCCTGATATGCAGAAAGGAACGCCGCTGTGTATGAATCAGTTCAAATATCAGTTTGGAACAACCCGTATACCTCAAGAGGGATGTGATACTATTGTTTCTCAGTATCCTTGTAAATCTCGGCATATCGTAGCAATGTACCATGACCAGATCTTTTCTGTCCCAGTTTATGATGTCCATGGTGACCGCGTTTCTATAAAATCTATCGTACAGTAAGTATCAAGTGGCTGTTTAGCTGCTAGTAGATTTTTATCATTTCCAAATAAGCTGATGTATACTGTGATTCAAAACTGTAGGCAGCTTCTCAATGTTGTTAATGAAGTCAGAACTAGTCGCAATTTGGAACTCCCGGTTGGGATATTGACAACCGAGAATCGCGATACTTGGGCAAAGGTATTCTCTCGCCTCTTTGGTATACATATGTGCGATATAGCTGCCATTCAGAACCATAACATCACACCTCATATTTTCTTGCCTTTAGGCCAGAAGTAAGCTAGAGAAAGATCCGCTCAACAGAGCCACCCTAGAAGCAATAGATAGCGCTTTGTTTGTTGTTTGCCTAGATAGCATTGGTGTAGATAGTCAGCTTCTATCTAACGTCGACGAGACATGCAACCACTTTTTACGTTCAAATGATGGTCGGAACCGCTGGTATGACAAGGCTTTCCAAATAATAGTTCTCAACAACGGGCAGGCAGGTTGTAATGGAGAGCATTCTCCAGTCGATGCTTTAACTACCGGACGAATTTGTGTTGATGCTGCTATTGGAGAGCCTGCTCAAGATCCAGCCGGCATCAGTAGCAACAAATCTCCTGAAATTGGTCAACCAAAGCACCTTCGGTGGTCCATAGGCGCTGATGTATACCGCACAATAGAAGATGCCAAAGTAAACGCTACCAAGCTTGCTAAAAACGTTAACGTTCTCCTAGCTGACATGGAAGATTTTGGCTCTGAATGGATAAAGCAAGGTAGTGACTATAATAAGGCATAATCTTTGTGGTTTTCATATTGTATAGGGCATATGCTTATCAACAGAACTTTATTTTATCTATATAGCTAAAGTAAGCCCTGATATATTTGTGCAAATGGCTATGCAACTTGCTTACTACCGCAAATACAACGAACCCTGCGCTACATACGAAACTGCGTCAACCCGTGCATTTCTTCATGGCCGCACAGAGACTATCAGATCCTGCTCTATGCAGAGCTTGAGGTTCTCCAAAGCATTTGATGATAACACAGTCTCAATAAACGACAAGATCCAACTATTTAAGGGTGCTGTTGCTGCTCACGCCAATTATATGAAGGCTGCGGGTATGGGCAGGGGCGTTGACCGTCATCTCATGGGTCTTCGATACCAGATAAACTCGGAAAAGGAGTTGGAAGAAGCAAAGATTTTTACCGACCCAGCATTCGCACGCTCCTGCACCTTCAAGCTCTCAACATCAAATGTCAGTAGCGGTGACTACTTCCGCGGCGGGTTTGCACCCGTAACGGAGCATGGTTACGGAATAAACTACAACATTGGCAAGGACAAAGTAACCTTCAGTATATCAGAATGGATCAACTCAAGCGAGACCGACTCTACACATATGAAGCAGGCTATAATAAAATCGATGCAGGACATTCGCAGCTCTATCGAGTATTTTGCCAAATATAACTGAGGTTTTGTTTTATAAAAGCCAACACAAGCTTGTTTTTTATATATCCCATTTACTTTTTTATAATTTTGAGATTTGCTTCATTGGTAATAATTGGTAATACTATTCCACAAAAAAATCACAGACTTTGGAGCCAAACGTTGTGAATAAATGGCAGAGTCTCCTCTAAAAGTACGCTAGGATGATCTCTCTAATACAAGCTTAAAATGTATGACTTATGAGCCAAATTTGCTGGAGGTGTAGGGGTACAGCCAAGTACGCTTTTGGTGGAGAAACTGCCTAATAATGCGACTGGAGTGAGCCAAGCTTTATACTGGTTAATGCACTACCTATTGCATCAAAACACACTTCAGATTGAGACTTCTATGGACGGATTTCCATAAGGTCCGAATAGCTGCATCTAAAAAACAAATTGTGGCAAGCGGTGGCACATGTCCCAAAGGCCGACCACAGTTCAAACAATAGGGCAAATTCACGATGTTGCCAGCTCTACTACGCTAAAATAATAAATAACTCAGAAAAGGAGATCAATCTGTATATAATATCAGCACTACTTTCAAACATATAGGTTTGATTCCAAGTTCCCAGATAAAAACAGATATTTGAATCTAACAATTTTTTGTATTTTGCGGGATGCCAAAAAAGAAAGAAAGCTTGAGCGCGTGTACGTATGTATGTATGAACTAAATAATATCTTGGTAATTATGATATGGCTGTAGGTGCGGTGACCCAGGTGTAGTATTGCAGAGTAATTTTACTGGTCCAAAGATGCTTCCTGGCTTTGGGAATCCACCATTCCCTCATGCCGAGATCTACATCTGACTATATTTTTAGTGTCCTTTAAGTTTGTTACACAGCATCTAGACAAGGTATAGGCTGACAAAAACCTAATAATCCAAGCCCACAAACTAAGAATAGGATAAAGAGGCTGTGGAGAAAAGGCTTTGTATGCAATGGCTATTGGGGTCTTGGAAAATCAAGCATTTGTAATGGTGTTCCGCCTTTTTCTTTGTTGTTTTCAAATCTTGAAGCTATTCTATTACTTTTTGCCAAATCTTGATATAAATACACTCTTTAGAGAGGCAATTGTGTTGCGAGTAAGGGAATCCGCTGGCTTTGACATATAAAGCATCACTATTTTTGGAGACCTTGACAAGCTCATGCACGCCCCTGCCAGCAACACGTATACCCAATGTCTCATACAGTTACCAGGTATATCAACCAGTCTACACACGACACCATATTTGTTACAGTAACTCACACCAGCAGCAACACCGTTATAGTCAAGATAAACTCCTATGTTTCAACAGAATATGGGGATGCTTTGACCTTATTCAATGTCCTCAATGGCATATCGATTGTGCTCTCGGTGTTTACCATGGCAGCGGTCATCACCCTATATTTTGTCCGAAAACCAGTAGCGAAACGGCCGTCAATAAGACTCTCAGGATGGATTGGCGCTGCAGATTTTTTAACCTCATTAATGTTTATTTTGCAGGGGTCATATTCGTTCATGTCTGCCCGCAATCAGGCTTCGATTCGGATAATTGGGTGGATAAATTCCTTGGGACCCGTGGCCTTCATCTTTCTGTCATCGGCCATTGCCTTGCACTTACAGCTGACTGTTATCATGAAGAAAGACTCGCTTGCTCAGCGGCTGGACCCGTTTTATGAGCTAATAAGCATCGGGCTGGCCATTCTTTTTACGCATCCAAACCTGTATGTCAAACGCCAAGTGGTGTGGGATCCATATAAACAGGTCAACCATGTTGGGGACTATGCATTCAGTAAAAAGGCGATATTTTGGCTCTTCGATGTGCTCTGGGAGCTGCTGGGCATTGTGTACTGCTTCATTATATCGGTCATTTTGATATTTCGGCTTTGGCCGTTGTGGTCTAGAATGTATTCGACGGATCTCCATATGCCTGAGGGGACAGTGTCATCATCAAACCACCGTTCAAACGAAGGCACTGCAACGTCTTCTGACCAGAGACCATCAACTGCTACATATGTCCCTGGTGGATATTATTCTCCTGTCCTGGAGCAGGGAACACCATTGCGCACCGCATCGCCTTTACGGAGTGCAAACTATCCCAGAATGAATGTTTCTAACCAGCTCTTAAATCAGAATGGCGCAAACAATGTAATTTCATTCGTGACAAAATCGCATCATGAAAAGGTAAAAAGGATGATACAGAGAATCCTTTTGTACCCGATAGTACCAATAATTACCAGGACATTGACTCTGGCCGATCTATTTATAACTGGAAACACTCCAGGACTGAGTGCCACAGCACGATCGTTAGCAGCTCTCCAGGGCACACTAAACTTTACCATATTTTTGCTAAATCCCGGAATGGATGATGTATGGTCCTGTATAGCTAAAAAGATATTTCGTAAAAACAAGCCCGAAAAACAACTAGATCCAACAGCATCTTCTCCTGCAAATACCATCAAGCCTCAACCTGCAAGCGCATTCCTTTTCCCAACCACCTTTAGTCCAAATAGAGGCTCATCTTATTCGTTTTCGCCTCTAAACACAGAACGTTCATCTCCTCAACAGAAGCTGATCAGCCCACATATCCAACAGCTTGAATATCGGCCCTCTTTCAGTGATCCACATCCCAATGAACAAATTAAGAGTAAACTTGCCAAGGGCCGTTTAAGAAGTACTACTAGTCCTGGCTCATTGTCCTCAGAATCATCTCTGTCAAATTCATCCTCTGAGATGTCTGATCCAAAACATTCTGCACAATATCACAGAAACAACGCCAACGAGGCCATTGATATTGTTGACAATACAGGGGGATTTGAAATAGCATCGTCAGGATATCAAACACCTAATCCAAAGACAAGAACGCAGTCAAAACAACAGCAGCATTGCCAGCCCAATGAGCTTTTTGGCCGGTCATTCACCAATATGTTTGATAAAAAACTATTTGACCCAAAGGACTAGATTTGTTTGTTTGAATGCATCCATCTTGATTACTGTTGCTATTAAATATGCTCTTTTATTTTGTACTGTTTCTCTGTTGTAATGTACAGCTTCTTAAATAGTTGAATATCCAAATTTCCATTCATCGTGTCGCTATGACGTTTACTTGCTGCCACATTATTGTGTTTGTGCCTTTTAATATACATTCTTTTAAGATCCAAATGGCCAGTGTAGCCCAATTAACCTTACTGTTAAATACAGCAATTTGAAATATACCTAAACGATCAGAGATCTGTTTAAAAAGGTATATAGAAAGTAATTCCATGGCTGTAGTCACACTCAGACTGATGATAGGCTCCTTGCGCACATTATTGAGCTTTATCTGTTGATTGGCTGTACAAGTGTTGCGTCATTGCTTGAAATCAAATAAGCCAGGCTGAGTGGCATCTTCAGCACTATAGGAAACTCGTTGTGTAGCAGCTTCTGGCTAGAGTGAAAACGATGTTGAGGTTAGCTATGATGTACTCGAGCTGATTCCCACACATCGTTGCCTGTAGACCACAGACCTGGATCTCCAGCGTTAACCAACATGGTTCAGTGCCTATCATGAAAATTAGATGCTTTTAGCAATCCATGTTTTGGTGGGTAACTCTTCTCACGCATTTGGAAATAAAACAAGATTCGGCCAATATTTGCTGTTGCCGCTGCTTCTCAACACCCCTCTTCGTATGTCTCTGCAAATAGAAAATAGCCATGGTTGTTCCTAATTGCTGTAACACTGGATCAGGTACACGAGACTGACAACAGCAATCTGAGGCTCAAATCGCATAGCGGAATATGAGAACCAAGATTAGTATGCCTTAAAAGTTTATCCGCAGCCCATGCAAAGAGTTGAGAAAACCACTATGAATGGTGATTTACATGGCCAGTTATTGTACACACTACTGCTGAAGACAGCCAGGACAATACAGGAATGCTGGTTTGGCTTGTGGGCCGTAGGGTATGGGGAAAAGATACGCTTTTGGATGCATCCTGTCGATTTTCAGCATCGCGGAGGGCGCCCTAGAAGGAACAAGCCCATGATAGGCCACATAATTGGCTAAATTGCGCCAACCTTGGCTTGGCTTTGGCAATACGGCGAAAGGTTAGTGAGATCCCTGCCCAAAGGCACGCAGTATGTAGCCAAGGAAGCAACGTGGCATTGTTCAATAAATGGCATACCTATGCCTCTGTCGACTTGATAAGGCGCCATCTCTGAGAACTAGCAGCAATAGTATGCACAAGCAGACAGAGATAATGCCTGGTGTTCTGGCTGAAGGCAACATCGCCTGGAAATTGCTTAAATAGCACTCGAGTTTCCTGCCTAGAACATCATTATCATCATTTATTTTCTTAACATTTATCGCATCAGCTATTCACGACAGCAACATGGGTTTCTTTGACAAGATCGACGAAAAGTTCAACAACGACCACGATGCTCATGACTACGCTCATGGAGAGTATGGTGGTGACCGCCAGTTCTATGAAGAGGCTCACCAAGAGGGCAACCAGATCTATCAGAACAACCAGCACAACCCCACTCTTGACCAGGCCCGCGGCTTCTTTGACAAGCTCAAGGGCAACAACGGCGAAGAGCAAGCAGACGTCCACGATCACAAGGCTCACTTCACTCATGAGGCCATCGGTGCTGCCGCCGCCTGGGAGGCCGTTAGTGCTTGGAACAAGCATCAGGAACGCACCGGCCAAAAGGTAGAACACGGTACTGCCAAGAAGGCTGTTGCTGGTCTTGCCATGGGTACTGCCATCAAGCTCTTTGAGGACCACGGTATTGACTGGATTGAGAAAAAGAGAGCCGCCGCCCATGCCAGCGCCGCCGCCCAGAAGTACTATGATGAGACCCAAGAAAACAAGGGTTACTAAGTCTCTGAGCTCGAGATCTCCAAGAAGCGCGCGCACACACTCTCTGTATGATTGTTTTGCTAGCTGTTCCTTGTTTTATTTACCACCTCTCCTTTGTGTGCGATCCGCCAATCTCCTTACATTCAGCACATTTAGTTGTGTATGTTTCATCATTTTACATATCTTACTCTTTTGCGGCTACATATCACAAATATGGATCGTTATTTTTGAAGGCCTGATTTTTACTTGTAGGCCAGTATCACCTTGCATATTGACCAACCTATATTATCATTGATAGTATTAATTTGGCCCTTCAGAAATAATCGCCCATATAGCACCCATTCAGGGCCTACCTTACCTGTATTTGCATTCAATATATCAACATATAAATAATCAACTACCTTGCGTCATTGCTTTATATTATTGCTGTTTTTGTTGGTGTATATGTAAATATACATGCCTAGCCATATAGGATCACTTATACTTTTTTGATGGCGTGGGAAATATCCAAATCACAATAGCCAATTCCTGATTCTTAATTGACCCAAAAATAGTGGCAATCAAGTAAAATAAGTTAGCTGTAGTAGGCAATGGTAGGACTCCATGCCATTAATTAGCAGAGATCTTTTTTAAGTAATTGCCATCCACTGTTTGATGCAGAATGCTGGGTTGTCGTATGCCCTTGGCTAAACTTGCGATAGCCTTTCATTTTTTCGAAATAGTGCTTTAGAGAATATAAATGGCAATTGTCAAGCACACGCTTGTTTAATTCAATTTAGAATATTGGATGCATTTGTAAAAGAGCCGAAGAATCATTACCCTGTGTCAGAAAGGTATCCCTACAAGAAGTATCTTACACACGTTTTTTGGTGCCCCATGTTGTGCTGCATAAGGATAAACATGCTACAGACGATGTAGTGTGCCAAGTATGACTTTTGCTTTCTAGAGTGATCTCAAAAATATGGTCAGAGTAGCAGTCATGACAATAGCCATAGATGGTATATGCTTCTGTGTATTATACAATTTAATAAACTCGGGGATTTGGCTTTGGTCAAAAGCAAGTATTTATAAAACAGATCCAGATAATATGGCCGGATTTCACTAGTGATCGAATCTGTGGTAGACAGAAATGGGCCCTCATCAGACTTCGACCCACTTGCAAGCTATTTTGTATAAAACCCCTAGGGACCCATTTTGCCCAAAGCCTTTTGAAATAAAGCCATATATTAACTTATCTGGCTGAGGATTGCTTTTACTGTATTCTCACATCTTTGAGGAAGGGTTCTGGTTTGCTCATCATTCAAGATGGCTTCCAGAGTAACTGTTGGTAGCTCGGCTGACATCTGCTTTGTTGGAGCTTTTGGTATAAATACCTGATCGCCGCCAATGGACTGTAAGATCAGCCATAGTTGGTCTGGGAATAGTTTACCAAATGTTATCAGCACCTCTTTGGCTTTATTTGCAACCTTTTCATGTACACTTGCATCAAAGAATGGCAGTAACATTATTATAGTTTTCCACGACTTTTCATCATCAAAAGGAACAGACTCTGCGGTTATTTCAAGCACATCAAAGAGGCTGCAGGCAAGATTCATGGTTGGCGTGTTGATGCTAGCTGACCTTTTCAGTAGATTGGAACTAGATCCTATTGTGTGTCCTCTTCCTTTGCTTGCCAGCGTTTTTAAAAGACTGTGTATAGCTGGCAGTAGATCATCTCGTACTCGTTGCCTCATCCAGTCTCCACCCCATATACAGGCGTCCTGTATTACTTGACAAGCAGCTAGAGTTACAGAAATATCATCAATTATCTCGCCATTCTTTAGGACAAGCGTCTTTTCAATGCTTGCATTATTATTGACAGATTCGGTGGCCAGTATTGTCAGCCTGCGAGATAAGGTTGGCCATATTTCGTTAATTAATGGAAGTAGCTCCTTGGTTGGTGACAACACCGGTAGCACATTTCTAATAATGGCAAGAGTTTCACATTGGACAATACTTGAAGATGAAGCAGCCAAATTCTGGACTACCAAGGCAATTCGCATATCCAATGACTGTGTAAGTGTAAGCGGGATTTCCTTTTCCTCTAAACCCCCTTCATTTTCAGTAGAGTCTTCGTTGTTAATGTTTTCGGGATTATTGTCCGTTTTATCGTATGTGATAGTGTCAAGATTGCTCTTGGGTGATATTGGAATTTTTTGGAAATCATTGGGGCCATTTGGTTTAGGAATTTCACTTTTTTCTCCAACAGTTGATGTGTCGCCTTCTTTGATCAGTAACTGCTGTCTAAAAAGACACCTGATTTCCTTTACATTTGAACTTTCATCCTCAGGTTCATAATATTGGTCCAAAAGCCCCGCACTGTTCAACATATTGGTTCTTCTATGCTCAATCAATCTTCGCTCTTTGGCACTTTCTAGATTTCCAAATTCCCATTCCAGAATTTGTCTAGTTAGAATGTTCATAAAGCGGAGAGCTTTTGGCGTAACCACAGGATCTGCCTCAATATCTTCCTCACAAATATCAAGCACATCTTCGACTATGTCATCAAAATAAGGAATAATATCTTTGTCACTCAATGTGGCCATTGCAGAAAGTATCTCGAATGTTCCTGATGCTATGAGTCCCGCAGAATGGCGCAGCTGTTGTGAACAGCCCTGTACAATGTAGTCAATATTGAAGATGAGTAGGGATTGAATGTCGCTACACCCAAGCTCCTTTGCCAATGAGAGAAGCAAAGCACGCGAAAATGGCTGAACTTCTGTGCTGGATTGGGCAGTCACCTTAAGCAATGGGAATATCATCTCATCTAGATAATATATTACTGATGGTCCCAAAGCTTTCGATAGAGTTGATAAACAATCCAAAACAATACAAGTTTCCAACACTCTGTCTTCGAAATGCTTGGTTTGGACAACATAACCTCGTCCTCCTCCTTCTTCTTCTTCGCTATTCTTGGCGCAAACTGCCAAGGCATCAATGCTCTCTCGAAGAACTATTTGGATTGTAGATGTGAAATTTGTGTCTTGACGATCGAAGGATTCATCAGAAACCAATTGACCAACACATTTATTGGATAGCCAAAGAAGCTGCGATCTATAAGTCTCAGAGTAAAGACTATCGTGTAATGGTTCTACCCAAAGCTGACACAGCCTTTTATAGCCAAGAGATTTACTTAAGCCATCTATAAAATCGGCAACAGACTTTTGCAGCTCAGGTGTTCTAAACGATTCAAAGCTTACTGGCAAGACTAGCGGGCCTTTTGTTGACACCAACTGGTTCTCTAATGTGTTAGGGACATTGTTTGTAGTGGTAACAAGCTGGGTATTATTGGCACTTTGCATCTTAAGCGAAGACAGGAACGATGGGAGTAATGTGGAGCCCCAAGAAGACTCTATAGCAGGTCCAGCAACACTACCGAGAATGGACATATATCCACTCAACACAGTCAATATTTCTTGTCTTTTGCGGCTATCATGACTACTGACTAGAGTCGGAAATAGCTCAAGAGTTTGCTCGAAGCGATGCTTGACTAGTCTAAGATAATAATTGTTATCTTGGCAAAGCTTTTTGAGTTTTGATATAAATGTGCGTACAGTGCTAGTTACTTCCTTATCGTTGTCGCTGAATAATAAAAGGCATATTTCAACAGAGATCCCAACGCATTCTCGCAAGACATTCGGACATACGAATATGATTTTGCTACAGAAGTGGATAAGCGACTTTTTGATTCTTGCATCGCTTTCAAAGCGAAGATCAGCTAATGAGCGCACAATCTTGTGAACCTTTTCATCTGTTTCTTTGAGCCACTTATGAACAGGGCCCGACCCTTTGTCCGACCCCCCTACCTTGCTGATATTGAGATCTTGCAATGTATCATGTCTGTCACCATTTTTAGGACCATCCTTCAAGACCTGCTTAGCAGAGCTAGCCATAACGCTTGGAACTGAAAGCAATTCGCTACCTTTTCTCTCATTTTTAACAAATTCCTCGTTAGCGCTGTCACTCAATACGAAACAAAAAATTTTAGAGAGGACATCAAGGGCATTGGCTTTTACGAATGAAAATGTCTTTTTGGAGCCTCCAACCCATTCTGTGACCTGCGATTCATTTTCATGAGCATCTTTGCTTCGAAGTTTATCCAATACAATCCTTATAATGTCAGATGTAATTCCAGGTAAAAGAGGTCGTAGATCACTCGGAGTTCTAAATATCCCGGATTCTGAATTTACAAGCGACCCTATGGTTTTTATTGCCGTACCCCGAAGCTCAGGAGATGTTGCTTTTGTAGCATCAGATGCGTTGTCTAGAAGAGAGCATATGCAGAATGCAATATAATCTCTTTTTTCAGAAGTCGAAAAGTAGGTGGAAAAGTCCTCTGTGATGCATCTACTACCATTTGAGTCGATTGGGATCGCTATGGTTTTTACTGCGTTTTGAACAAAAAGCAAGCGCCAACATTTTATTGCGAGGAACCTTGTTTCAGAACTCAACGACTTGGTATTGTTCGGTTGGAGAGAAAACAATGGCGACAAACAATTGGCCAATCTCTCTACCACGACTACGTGCACATTTTCAAGGGCTAGAGCTTTTTCCTCAGGGTTATTTGGTGTCAATGCCTCATACAGACATTCTAGGCAGCAGTCACGCACTGCATCGGGTATATCAAAGGGATGTGAAAGTTGAATGGCAACAGCCAGGGTAGCGTGTGTCAGCATACCCACTCTATCGCTTGCCAGCCCACGCTTTGAATGTTTGATTGAAGAGAGTAGCTTGATCAGGAGGTCATGTATGTCTGCTTTGTGTGGAGGCTTAGATCTAGATACGGCCGCTATTGCCGATGCAAGAACGCCAATGTCCATGTTTTTGTAGCCCGAATCTTCCTGCTGCGTAGCTACTGACAATGCATGCAAGGAGAAAGAATATTTTATGTATATGGGTTTACTTGAGGCAACTAAGAACATCCTGATACCAAAAATGCTTGATATGTGACGCCAATGTTATTATGGGCTGCTAAAAGAACACGTTTGCTGATCAGGAATTCAGGAATAACATAGTCTTGCCGAATAAAATGGCCTGCAGTAGCAGCAGTAGTAGCAGTATTAAATGCTTTTCATTTGATATTGGGCATGGCGCTGTCTCCACAAGGGCAATCTTAAACATTCTTTAAAAAATAATCAGTAATATGGCACTGTTATATATATATATATATATATGAATTTATGTACATAATCTCTGCCAAGAACCACCAGCCGGTACTCTTCACATCAAGCTGCAAGAAATGTGCTCTTGGGTGATTTAAAGAGGGAGAGTCCTGGAATCGTCAGATTAATTCTGGTATAGGAATTCCAAAACTTATTTGCATCATTTTTAGTAGACTATATACTTTATTAATCTCCAGAAGATATGGTAGGCCGAATCTTGGGCTGGGTAATTGCTGTCGCTGCAACAACAGTCCATGTATCTTTTGCATATCAATACAACAATACAGTGTCTAACACAGTCACATTTACCAACAATCCAAAGGGAACTCTAGTTGTATTTGGAGACAGTGCCGCAGACAATGGAAATCTCGACAAAGCAATAGGGCAGCAGGGGATGTGGTATGGCCACTATTCTAATGGGCCGATGTGGAACGAATTTACAGCTTATATGCTAAACTATACATTAAAAAACTATGCATTTGGTGGTGCGACAGCGTCTGATGTTGTCGAAGCACCTATTCGAAAAGGCTATAGAATACCGACTTATCTTGACACCATAGACTGGTACCTTAAAGATAACGCAAATTTGACACAGAGCGAAAAAGATAATACCGTAATTGCTATTAACCATGGTCCAAATACATTGTGGTGGGGAATGACCGAAAATAATTTCATGGGTGTCTCGCACAATATTATAAATACTGTTGCTGCTGACCTCTATAAAGGTATTGACATGCTTTATCAAGGCGGTTATAAAAAATTCGTGTTTATCAATTTACTTAACTTCAGGCTCAAGCCAGTAGAGACTGGCCCACCACCACCAGGCCTTGCTCCTGAATATGCGGAAAAGATTGGAGAATATGGTGCCATAGCCGAAGACCTTATGAATAGCTACATCCAGCAAATCAATTTAGATATCGATTTACAACTCCCAAGGTTCCTTTCAAAGCACCCCAACTTGGTGAACTTCACGGTTATTGATAACTATGAAGAAGTCAAGGAACTGATGCATGGGCCGACGCTATCAGCTCTAGGAATCACAGACATCGACAATGCCTGCATATTTACTGGTGACTATGATCCTAACATGGTTGTGTGTGAAAACCCAAACTCCCACTATTTTTACGACCAGTACCACCCAAATGTTCGGGTTCAGGCTTTGCAAGGAATTGCTGTGGCTGAAGTTATACAGGGTAAGACCGCACCAAAAAACCTCGCACAACGTCTCATCGGCATCGTTAAGGAATACGATTTGTCTCAAAGCAAACCAGGGAAAAATATAATTGATACGGTTACTAATTTGGTGCTTGAAAAGATGAAAAATAAAAATAGCACCAAAGCCACTGGCTCGGCCTAACACATATTTTAAAATTCTATTATTTCAATTCTTGAGCTTTTACATATGCCAAAATATAAAGTGTTTTTGGGCAACATAATATGACACCATGAGCAAAGCTAATGTTATTAGGATTTGTAGTATACACCTATATGGGAAGATTTCGCTAGTGATCATGTGCGAAGTAGACAAAAATGGATCCCCGAATTTTGGCCCAATCTCAATCAATCCATTTAATATATAATTCTTAGGGATCCATTTTGTCTAAGGCTTTGTGGAATCTGACCATACATATAAAGAAAGCCCTCTGTGCCAGACACTGAAAATAGGCATTGGTCGCTTTTGTTTTAATGGACCTTGATTTGATTTGTTATTGTCAAGAAATCATAATAGTAGTAAATCCAAATGATGATTGTTCCATTTGTTAAATCGCGTTTTACACCAACTTCTAGTTAGCTATACTTTACTCTGCTCTATGCAAGCCCGTTTAGCTTTGGCAACTTCTATAAAAAGACTCTCACCATATCTATTCCTCTCTTTAAAACCCCAAATCCCAAGCAACCGTGTAAATTTGTTGTCAGGTTCATTGTGTAATTTCAAGTAAGCCTTGGCAGTATTTTTTTAATGGCTGCATTTGTTCTTTAAATACATGCAAACAGTATAATAAAGCTAAGGAATATATTTTCCAAACATTCTAGTACTGGTGCGTTTAGTATGGTAAAACAGAGTTCTCTAGGGTAACATCAAAGGACGATAACAAATAGTATGCAACACATTTTATTTGCTTTCTTATACTGACATCTTTGTATACATACTCTTGTATATATTCTCATAGGGCCTTTTTTAATAAAGCCGGAGCCAATTTCTCATCCCAGAAGCCCAATACCGAAAAGAAAGAATCAAAAAAATTAGACAAAGAAAAGGGTAATTATTTATCATTTGGGCTATATATATATGAACATCTATTTTCGCAACATCCGCCGCCCCCCCCCCCCCCCTCGTTTACCACACTAGATCCACATTGACCCAACCTAATCTACATGGCCCTTTTCTGTCATTGATATTATATAGTAGATGATGAAAAGTTGTCCAGAGAATCAAAGCGTCAAATTATAGAGTCATCCGATGATTCTGCTAGCAGCGAATCCGAATCATTGCCTGAAGAAAAGCCTCAAAAAAAGAACAAAAAGCCAGAGAAGAAAAGGACCAAGTTAGAAAATGAATTATTGTCCAAGAATTCTTTGATAAATTTTGGAAAAAAGAAGCAGCACGAAAGTGCTCAAACCGAGCAGAAACCTGATGTCAAAGATGAAAAGAAGCAGACCACAACTGTAGCAAAAGATCAGAACAAAGTGGCTGAAGGAGCTGAGAGTAAAATAATGCTTGTGAAGGGTGATAATGGTAATATGGCTGTGCCATTTTCAGCTCTATGCGAAGCGTTTGCCAAAGTAGAAGCCACAACCAAAAGGCTGGAGATCCTAGAAATTGTAACTGACCTCTTTTTAGAGATCATGAAATGTGGGCCAAAACAGCTTACTGAATGCGTATACTTGTGCGTAAATCGTGTTGCTCCTGAATACGAAAGCATAGAATTGGGAATTGGAGAATCTCTCCTTATAAAAGCCATAGCCTCAGCAACTGGTCGTACTCCAGAAAAGGTAAAGAACGACTTGAAAGCCCTTGGAGATCTGGGCAAGGTTGCAGAAGCCAATCGTGGAAAACAGTTAACAATGGGAGCACCAAAGCCACTTACAGTCTCTAAGGTATTCCAAGCATTCCGCGACATAGCTACATCTACAGGAGCAGCATCCATGCAGAAAAAGGTCAACAGCATCTCTCGTCTATTGGTATCATGCAAAGGAAACGAGGCTAAATATTTGATACGTCTATTGGAAGGAAAATTGAGAATTGGGCTTGCCGAGCAGTCCGTTTTGGCCGCACTTGCCCATTCATCGATCCTGTATCATAGAGGCCTCAATGGCAAATCCGCCAAAAAGGCCATTGCGTCTGAAGATGGCGAGTTCCAGGAAGCTGCAGCAACTATCAAATCAGTGTTTAACGAACTACCGGACTATGACAAGATAATACCCGTGCTTATCAAAGAGGAATATAAAAACTTGCCAGATCTATGCAAATTAACACCTGGAATTCCAGTGAAGCCCATGCTAGCGCATCCAACAAAGGCAATAAGCGAAGTATTGGACCGATTCGAGGGAATTGCATTTACTTGTGAGTACAAATACGATGGTGAGCGTGCTCAAGTTCACCATATGGACGATGGCAGATGCATGGTGTTCAGCAGGAACCTTGAGAATACATCTGAAAAGTATTTTGACATTGTTAAGGCCGCAAAAACCTATGCCAAGTCAGAAACCAAGTCGTTTATACTCGATTGCGAGGCAGTTGCTTGGGATCGCGAAAAGGAATGCATTCTGCCATTCCAGGTACTCACGACACGTAAAAGAAAGTTGGGCAAAGAGGAGGATCTCAAAGTACAAGTGTGCTTATTTGCATTTGATCTTCTTTATCTTAATGGTGAGTCGTTGCTGCGAGAGTCTCTTGAAAAAAGACGTGAACTGTTATACTCGTCTTTTGACATCCGTCCTGGATACTTCCAATACGCTATATCAAAAGATCTAGACTCAATCGAAGATATACAGAAATTCCTTGATGATAGTATTGAAGGTAATTGTGAAGGCCTGATGGTCAAAACATTACAGGGAGAAGATTCATCGTATGAGCCATCTAAAAGATCTCGCAACTGGTTGAAGGTAAATCATTTTGGCTACCAAAACAAGATTTGTCTCTTATTTTTGGGGGGTCTATTCAATACTATCGGTTCAAACTCTTCTTATCACCAATATGGTCAACAATAATGATATGTCATTTTAGGTAAAGAAGGATTATCTCGCAGGAATAGGAGATTCTTTGGACTTGGTCGTTGTTGGTGCATACACAGGAAAGGGCAAAAGAACCGGTGTTTATGGCGGATATTTGTTAGCATGCTATGATCCCGATTCGGAAACCTACCAAACCATTTGCAAGATTGGGACTGGGTTTAGTGAGCAGGATCTAGAGAATGGTAAAAAGGAGCTAGAGCAATATATAATTCCAGAGCCAAAGTCTTATTATTCATTCGGAGAAAGTACCAAGCCCGATGTCTGGTTTGAGCCTGCTAGAGTTTGGGAGGTCAAGGCCGCAGATCTTTCTATTTCTCCCGTATATAAAGCCGCTGAAGGACTTGCAGACTCAAACAAAGGCATCTCTCTAAGATTCCCTCGATTTATCCGCGTGAGAGACGATAAAGCACCTGAAGATGCTACCACTAGCAATCAAGTAAGCTTTTGAACACTATATCATAATGCTCATTGGTTTTGATATAATGACTTTTCAAATAACCAGACCTTTGTTCAATTATTAGGTTCTCGACATGTACCAAAGTCAGAAATTGAACCAGCAGTAAAGACCATATGGGCCATTATTTTTTAAGGTTACCTTTTGGTGACCATCTGCTAGCAAATGCTGACCTCCAATTTGGCTGGGATTGCCCCTATAATCGCTGGTCACCAAAGATATCCTTCAAAAACTACCAGCCATATTGCGCTTATTATCGATTGGCTATTTATTTAAAATAATTATACCTATCTGCTTTGTTACTATTGTATTTATTTCAATAAATAGGATCATGTAGAAACATTCCAATAAAAAATACCAAGTGGTAATAGTTGATTTTGTAAGAAACAATGAATTGACAGAATCTACAGATGTTTGAACTGAAAGCGTGGTTATGTGTAATAATGTGCATTATTTGATGAGGTTATTTGGATATTAGTCAAGAATATTATCAAGGTCTTCGTCCTCAATATCGAAATCGGCAAAGCTTGGCTTCTTTTCAGTGTTAGATAAAACCTCGCTTGATGCTCTGTGTTCAGGTGATAAAAGGCCGGTGGCACTGCCTCCAGACTTGCGTCCTTCAGGAGTTGTTATAGAGTCTTTGTTAGATGATTCGGTATTGTTTTTGTAACTCTTCCCAATTGAATCAAATCCATCCTGCACATTCAGCTCATTGAGGAGTTCGTCGACTTCTTCCATGACACCATCGTAAGGCTCAAGTGGGGCATTTGGCTTCGCTATTTTCTGGGCATCGGCATCACCTTGGATATGCCCAGGTGCTTCTACAGTTGGGATTTCAGGATAGGGCTCTTGTGGTTCTGGCACTGTTGTTGCTGCCTTTCCAGTTCTACCTGATTTGACATCCTTGTCAGGAGAATCGGCTACAATTGTTTGAGGTGCATATGTGCTCACAACTGTGGGCTTGGCAATCTCGCTCGTTGCTCCAACAAGTACAACTGGTGATAGGATGTTTTTATCAACAAACTGAGATCCCATTGAGATGCCACTAGACATTGATTTGCTGACATTTGAAGCGAAGAGCTTTCCACTAGAAAGGAGGCTTTGTCCAAATGTACTGGCAGAGCTTAGAGGCGTGGATGCTGTTTGGCCACGCTGTTGTGCATTTGTGGAGCTAGTACTTGAGCGGTTTGATGCAAGCTTAGGTATCTTTCCTCGAGACACGCGTAATAACTCCGGATTCAAACCAAAACTATTTGGCAATATCCTTTCAAAAAAGCTCTCCAGGACAGGATCTTCAAGAACAAGCATCCTAAACAGACTTTTGTTGAGTAGCATCGAATCTGTCTTTGCATCATTATGGCTCTGAGGGGCGGTATTCTTTGATGGCTGCATGTCTTTGGAACTATCTAGGCTACCATCTTCCTCTTCATATTCTGCACTTTGGTGGTACTTGGAATAGCTTATCATCCATCTTTTGACCAAATTTGACATTGCACTAATGAGCTGCTCTTCGAGATTAAGCTCATGATCTGGTTTCTCACTTGGGCTTAGAGTTTGATCGTCTTGCGTGATCTCGTCAAAACCGCGACAGAGGTAAGGAATTGCATCAGAAAGATAAAGGAGGTTCTGCCAATTGAGAAAACCAATGTGGTCAATATCATAGAGCTTGAACAACATGTCAATGCGAGTCATTATGTCTGTGTTCATGAGCCTTCCAAGAGCTATTACACATTGAGCAAACGAAACCCGAAGGCTCTCTAGAGGCTGATGATCTGCCCACTCTTCTTTTCTTTCAGAAAGAGTGTATGTGGGCTTATCTTTGCCAGAAGCGCTGCTGGTCCCACCCAGATTGCTTGATTCCATATTTTGCTGCGGGCTTGAGACTTTTTCAGCACCATCGCTGCTTTGATTTGAAGATTTGGTATATTCCTGGCCTTCTGATGAGCTGCTATCAAGAGACTTTATTGACTGGGCTGGGCTCTGGTATGTGCGGTATATTCTGGTTGGAGGTACAATGGCATTAGTATACCTAAACAGACGTGATATAAACCATCCGGGCTTGGAAAATGTTTCTTTGAGTTGCTTTTCCAAGTTGGATTTACCAGTTAGTGTATTTTCAGACTTGGTATTGCCTCCCTTCTCCTTTGGATTTTCCAGCGTATTGGTATTGCGAAGCTGTTGCTTAGATCTGCGCTTTGCTTCTTTTATATCTGCCTGTGCCCATGTTGTAAGGTTGCTCAGAAACAGCATAAATGTGACCAGGTCCATCTTAATTTGTTCTGCACCAGACTGCTGTGAGAATGCACGCTGATTGAACTTGTCTTTTTCTATGTGGTTCTGGGAATAGAACAGGGCCTCATAAAAGCTATCGTACAGTATATTCAGTTGAGATTGGGTAAACCCGCCCTGATCAACGAGATTTCGGATAGCAGTACGTTTAGTAAAGTCTGAAACAGTGTGCACTACTTTAAGTCTGTGTGCTTGGCGCAGCTCTTCAACCAGATTGGACGTAACCATTGGGAAGTCACGGTAAGCTACAGCAAGAAGCTCGTGGAACCTAGTTATCTGAGAGGATCTTGCATTGTTGGCTGTGGGATTAACCGGTTCATCGAGAGTCTGGAAGTACGTCTTCAGAGTAAATATAAACATCCCGTCATCAGAAGACTGGAGGAGCTCCCCGCCATTGATCTTGAGAGTTGCTAGACCTATTTGAAAGAGGATCTTTGGTCCCTCCAAGAAGAAGCAGTCAAGCACACGCATTGCCAAATGAAGGGGCATTGAGTTGATAAATAGAGTAAGGAACCAGGGCAAACAGGCAACTGAGAGCTGGATATCGGCCTTTTTAAATTGGGCATCCAACATAGGCATCGTCTCCTTTACCAGGTATTCAAATACCGATTGGTCAACAGTAGCACCATACATAGAAGGGGTATAATACCCAGAAACTAGCCTATCACACATGGATGAAAGAATCCAAAAGACCTGCTCCTCAGTTGCGTATATAAGCAACGCTGAGGCAACTATATTCATGGCCTGGCAATATCCAAGGTTTGGATTCTGGAGAGAATATGCATTAAGAACACGGCGCAAAACATTGATGCCCTTTTCAGATTGGTAGGCAGGGTATTCTGGCAAAGATCTATTCAAGTCTTTTTCGATCTCATCGCTGAATAACTCTGGATCTGCTTCCAACTTTTGACAAAGTCCTTTATAGATGTTCTGGTTCTGAAAACGGAGATACATAGCACCAGAAGTAAGCTCCCATATCTCACCACGAAGTCTATTAGGAAGACCCTTACGAACAAGGGCGCTAAAGTCTGCTTTTCTCAGAATAGTAAGGTTTCGCCCCTGCTCAGTCATGTAGTTGATCCACCGACGTAGCTTTATTTTTTCTTTAGCATCATCTGGGGCCACAGGGAACCCAAACTCTTCCCCCAAGAATCCAATTTTTGAATCGTTGTCTTCTAGGAGCTTGCCAATGGCCTGTGGATTTAGCGGAGTTACATTGGAAACAGCAGAGGCTGTTGCTGCTTTTTCAGAAACCTTTTTGGCCGTCTCATATGCATTTCCTTTATCATCAAGAAGCTTCTCCTTTTCGTCTTGGGCTTTTTCGGAATCAGCGCTTTCACTGGCTGTCATGACTTCTGAAAGTAATACTTCACTTGCACATGTTGCTAAAAAGGCCTTGAGGGCATATCTTCCAGATTGTTGGCCATCAACTTTGGCTGATTTCTGCGAATCCATCATAAACTTCAAGCGCAGACGAAGTGCATGGCACCATCGGTCGCACTCCAGCTGGCGAGGCTGAATGTAAAACTGGATTTTCATTTTATGCCAAACGGTAATTATTAACTCGTACCCGGGCCTCATAACAGGATCACGGCTATTCAAACGTTCAATTCTCTGTATGGCAGCTAGGGGGAGGGTAAACTTGCACCCTCGGTAATCTAATGAACTGAATGCTACAAAAGATGTTGATATATATAGTGTTCCGGCATAAATCTCAACCCTACCCGGGACTATGAGCCCGGCATTATTGATGGTTGCTAGTACGGATTCAGTGTTTGGCAAGTCAAATTCGATATGATAAGCCTCGTCTCTCTTTTGTTGCTTGAGGTTTTCTGCAAGATTACGAACTGATCTTTGAGGCATTCCATTGTTTTTGGAAACACCTTTCAGCTCACCGTCGGTCATTGCCTTGAGAGCTCCTTTTACTGTATTTGCATGTGCTACATCCTGATCGTCGTTGTGGCTGGAACTTGTGAATTCTGAGTTCTGGAGTACCAACTTTGCAGCATTTGAGCACAATTGCTTGATAAGATCGTAGGTTTCGTCACGGTGGAAAAGGTTTGTAAACAGCGTGACTTCTCCGTTCTTGGTGGCAATCTCAATTCCATCCTCTCTTATACCAATCATGGTGCTCTTCTTTGTTAACTTTTCGATATTTCTTAACTCTATGCAGAGTTTTGTTTCACGATCGAGCAAAAAGGAATAAAAGCATAGATAGTTTTCACTAAGGTATAACCAGCCCTGATTGACTATTCCCTTATCTAGACTGCAGGAATAGTAGCTAACGAGTCTTTCGTCCTGGCCCAGATCAAAAGCCTGTCGAAAGGCACGCGTAGCTTCGCGCATTTCGCGGTTGTTTCCAATATTGGACGTATCTTCTAATGTACAGACAATCAGTTGAATTGTTATTTCCCATCCATGCCACCGAGTATATGATCGTTATTACTATTGAGTATAATAGAATATATACTTGCCATCAAGCGATACAAGGTATCTAATCTTTGTCACTACAAAGTTTACGCGGTCTCTTCTGTTTTCAAGCTCGGCAGTAGTCTCCATCAAATTTTCTGTAGTTGTGTGTTTTGGGAAAACATTCAATAAACCTCTAAGCCTCTTTTTCTCAAATTCTAGTAAAAAGTTTACGTTACAGCGACTTTCACAACTTACTTTCTACCCACTCCCAGTCCTGGAGAATCTCATCTCTGGTCTCTCCAACCGCTATTACAATAAAGTTATCGACATAGGGATCAACTCGGAATACTATACGAAAGGGTGAGGGCCGCGTAGACAGCCTAACGAACAATCGAACAAATGATGTTTTTAGTTATACGTATTGACCATTACTTGACAAGCTCAATTCCTTTCAAATGCACCCAAATATATACATAAATAGTTAGAATGGACATACATGTTTTGGACAGTCGACAACATGCTCTTGAATAGCCCTCCTTTCCCTGCTACCGAATGTTGAAGAAGGTAGTGTTTCTCCTCTTTGAGGTTGTTCCAAAACAGACTAGCCCCCTCAGGGGCTGGAATGACAAACATAACAAGCTCACTATATAACAAAAAAATAGCCTACTTTTCGAAGGCTAAGTATAGAGTGAAATTATATTGTGATGAAAATAATAGTACAAAAAATGAACTAAGCTGGCTGCATCCCTGATAATGATGATGATGAAATCAATATAGGTAAGGACAAAGCAATAACACAGCCAGCCACCTTATGGATAGTCAACCGGAAAGGCGTGCATGCATGATCAGTAATATTATAATTTGATCCTATTGGTGAAACGTCACAGCTTGCTTGTGAGAAAGCATCACTAGTTGCCCATTAACTCTTGAGCCCCCTAAACCCGGAAAAGTGTACTAAAACATGTCGCCTTTATTGCTGGCAATCCAAACTTGCATTTCCTTATTGGAAAAATACACTGGCCAACTCGCTTGGCTTGTGATCAGCGACGAGTAGCATTGCAATAAAATCAATCTATTAATTAAGGGGGTTTAATCCGCGAATAGAATTCTACTGGCTCGGCAATTTATTGGCCTGTCACAAGCTTTGGGGATGATTTCCTGCGAAGGCATGCGTGTCATCTCCGTCAAGTGCTGTGTTGACTGGCTTGAAATGCCAAAGATATCACGGATATCGGAAAATCTGCATACAAGATAAATTCCCGCCTGGACTTATGAAGTGACGCTATGCAGCATCAAAGGCCTCCAGTGATCCGAAAAAGTAAAACAGTATGAGGTTACTTTGAGCCCATAAAAGATGTCACTTCTGCCATGTTCCTTTTGAGGTGTTTTTTGTTGCATTTTTTCTTTGACTCTTTTATATATATATATATATACATATAGACTCATTTATTGCCAACTATGCCTTACACTGTTTACTCTGGCTGCGTCGTATCGCCCTCAGGCCTCTCTAGGCTATCAATTTTGCCTAATGGTCTGCTTTGTGTGGATAACGAAACTGGAAAGATTGTGGGTGTTCACAATGATTCAAAATCTGCTCCTGAGAGTTTGTCTGCATTGCTCAAGCAATGGGTCGGAAAACCTGTTGATGAATCAGAAATCAAGGTAAGTGACGGCTACTTTGCCAGACCAATCCAATCGATACTTGAATCAATCAACAGTCCAAAACAGGTATTCTCTAACCATACAAACAATTGTTTTATAGTCTGTCAGACTAAAGGACACACAATTTTTGATGCCGGGATTCATCGATACTCATACACATGCTCCACAGTTCTCATTCATTGGACTTGGCCATGATCTCCCCTTGATGGACTGGCTGGAAAAGTACACCTTCCCTCACGAGTCAGACTTTAAAGATTTGGATAATGCCAGGAATCTCTATGAATCTGCCGCCAGTTTCACCATAAGAAATGGTACTACTTGTGCTGCATACTACGCTACCATTCATCTCGAATCGTGTCTTACTCTAGTTGATATCCTCCGCAAGCGTGGACAGAGAGCCTTCGTCGGAAAGGTCAACATGGTACAAAATGCACCAGACTTCTATATTGAGACTCTTGATGAGACCATGGATGCCACAGTCAAGTTCATTGAAGAGGTTGCCCGTACCCGTCCAGAAGGTGTTACCCAGGACTCTCCCTTGGACATTGTTAAGCCCATCATTACCCCAAGATTCGCTCCATCATGCACAATGGAGTGTTTGAAAAAGCTGGCCAAAGTTGCTAAGGAACACAACTTGCCCATCCAGACACATCTTAATGAGAATCGCTCGGAGATCGAGTTTGTTGCCTCTCAGTTTCCAGGATCTGATAGCTACGCTGGCGTCTATGGCGAAGCTGGTCTTCTCACTGATAGAACCGTCCTTGCTCACTGTGTACACAACACCGAACCAGAACTTAAAATGATGAAGGAAAAGAATGTAGGAATTAGTCACTGCCCCAACTCCAACTTGTCCCTCACAAGTGGCATGTGCGATGTTCGTCGATTCCTTCTCAGTGGCTTCAAGGTTGGCCTTGGTACTGATGTTTCTGGTGGTTACTCGCCCACCATCATGGATGCTATGCGCATGGCTGCCACAACCAACCGTGCTCTCACTGCTGAAAAGATTGCCAGCAAGACTGGTCTCAACGAAGAGGATACGACTCCATTGGGAGTCCCAGAGCTCATATACCTTGCAACATTGGGTGGTGCTCAAGTACTTGGTCTTGAATCCCAAGTTGGATCCCTTGAACAAGGCAAGCAGTTTGATGCTCTTTTGATTGATCTTGAAACCGAAAACTCACCTGTTCCTGCCGAGAACGTCACGCCATCAGTAAAAAATGAAAAGAATGCTTTAACCAAATGGCAGCGCCGTATTGAACAATTCTTGTACTTGGGCGATGACAGAAACATCACAAACGTCTTTGTCAATGGCCGCCTTATACACAGTCTATAAATCCTATGAATATCTAAATTCATCGTCATATTTTATCTACATTGCTTATCCTTGTTTGTCACGACTCATTGCTATTCACTAATAAAAATTATGCTTATATGGCAAGACTTCACCAGTGATTAAGTATGAAATAGATAGAAATGGGGCCTCATCAGATTTTGGCCTGATCACAAGTTATTTCATATGCAGCTTCTGAGGGCCTTTTTGCCTAAGATAGTATGGTACTTAATTGCATTATCAAATTTCACTACCCATCGACCACACAATGGCTGTGAGCGGGTTCTAGTAAGATGTCTTTTAAGTTTGATAAATAATTTTTAATGATGGCGAAAGCACTGATGTATGTTGAGATATATATTGTTCTTTCAGGGATGGTGTGAAACTGACTTTTCTCTAGAATGTATGTATGTATTGTTGTGATTGCGATTTGATTCTTACTAACTATTGCTCGTGATTATTTCTTTTGTTTATATGGGTAGTTATTTTTGAAAGGCTAAATGCAGATGTTGCATGGTGAGGCACTGGTCAATGAAAATATATGGCAACTAGTATGCAGGTTGAAACTGGCCTACTAGTAGAACTTAGTCCTTCAAAAATTATTGCCCATATGTGTATATGTACTTTTATTATAATTTTGATAATAATTTTATGCCTAATAACTTGTAAAATAAAGCCATATGTAAGAAAAGAGCAACATAAATCGTAATATATCTGAAAGCTCCTAGTTTATGTTGCTAGACGAAGTATGATACTCTATAATTGAAAATACATATATATATATAATTATACAATGGCATACTCAAGTTTATGCAACTTAGGTGATTGATAACAGGAATATTGGAGTTACCTTTGTTGCAGGCATATTATCTAGAATATCCATTCCAAAAGATCTCACACATGCAAAGCTGTGGTTCTTAATTTTGTAGGTGTGCCATATTTTGTCAATAATTCCCTGTGTGACAGCATTCGGCATGTATCTTTCTGAATTATATTCCTGGAGGACCTTCATTGTGCCAATGTCTTCTCCACAAGAGCTCGCTTTCAATATCACTTTAGACAGTGTCTCTACGTCCCCTAGACCCATATTAAGTCCCAGTCCCGCCAATGGGTGCATTACATGTGCGGCTTCTCTAAAAGGTCAAATTGCAAGTATATATAATACAATTTAGCTAAATAACTTCAATCACAAATATAAAAGACGGTCGTACCATTTAATTTATCTTACCCAATAAGTGCTAGGCGTTCTCCAATGTATCTGTCTGCATTTAACATTCGCAGTGGGAATGTTGTGCGGGACTTTGGTGTTATCGAACTAATCCTTGGTGGCTGGTTTTCACATAAAGTAGAGTTTTTGGTAGCAATTTTCCAGCGCCAGTTTATCTCCTTCTCTACATCTACTTGACTATCTATACACGATCCATCTTGGTCTATCAAATCTACCAAATACTCAACATCGGACGAAGGCAAGGCAAATGCTGCATTAACCATTTTGACAAAAAGATCTTCTGGTAGATTTTTTAGCTTCTGAACAATATCCCTGGTGAGTGACCATACAATATTTGCCTGGGCATTTGGAAACTTTAAGCAAAAAATAGTTGAGTTAATATTAGGACCATCATCTCAGACCTATGACAATCATGTATATGCCAGGTTCTCCATCAAAAAATGAACCAGCTTGTACCCCCATTCCTCCTGCGAGTTTGGCCCATAAACCACACATTTTAGGCTACTATCTGAGAGGCTACTCTGGCGTGCCTTTAGATAAGACACTGTCATATATAGTAAGGAACTCTTTTTTATATTTACCGGAAGGAGTGCAATTGGACCACTAGGCAAAAATCTTTCATATGCATCTTGGTTTGTTCTTTCCAAGATCAAATTTGCGACCAAGCCATGTTGTTGGTAATCATAGGTTTGACTGTATATAGATGAATATTTTCGCACAGAACTATAGTACCCATCAGCCCCGATCTAATATATATATACATGTGTTTATTTGTTAAAATTATTTATATTTAGGATATTGCACTAATAAAATACTATGAAACTTACCAGAAGGCGTGCTTGAATTGTAGAACTATTAGAAAGATGGACAATAGGCCAATCCAAGTCACCAGGCTCAGTACTGATTGATGTAACTTTTGTACGATCAATAATGTCTATTTTATCCTTTTGATCATTCAACATTCTAACGAATGCACGCTGGAGATTCTTGGTCTCAACTAAATATGCGACTGGACCAGCGGTTTTCGTATTCGGCTCAAGAATAACCCTACCGCCTTCAACTGAGTCAGATATCTAATATCATGTAAAAATTGATTTAGTCAGGGTTTGATGTATCTGAGTTGATAGATCATGTTTCAAAATACAAATAATAAGCGAAACTTTCGACCTACAAAGGCTCTATAATATGGCTGGGTGCGCTCTTGCATTACATAATTCCAAAGCCCTATGCCTTTCAGATCAATTTTTGTTGGTTTACAATTCAATACGGTATAGACAGAACAGAACAATAGTATTAAAATAGCATAACATATTGCTAGTAATAGAAATTACCTTGAAGGAATTTGTGGCTTGAAGATGTGATCTGAAGGGTGCGATTTGAATAGGCATTTAGTGGTGGCTCCCAAGCCGCTACATGGTCATACTTTCCTGGATCTATCAATGCAATCTTTTTATTTGAAAGCTCTGGACTGGATGTCAAGGCACAAGCCATAGCATTTCCGGTTGGGCCGCCACCAATGATAGCTATATCATAGAGCTTGTGCTTTTTCCGAATGCCTCCTGTAGAAAATGTCCTGTAAAGGGGGTTAGGCAAAAAATGATAGCCCTTTAGAATGGAAGTCTTGTTAATATACATTGTAAATCTGTTGACAGATAAGGCAAAAAAGAGTGATAAATTAATGATGGTGATGATGATTGTAATAATGATGAAATATAGTTATGGGCGAAATCAACAAAATAAATGGATTTATGGAAACAACAAAAACAATATTTCCGTTACCGGGAATTGAACCCGGGCCGCCTGGGTGAGAGCCAGGAATCCTAACCACTGGACTATAACGGACCTCTTTTCCTTTCCTCTGGGCTTTGGTCCTACTTTTATATTTATATTTAATCTTTATGAAAGTTGGTTTGGTAATT
>JANBPU010000055.1:0-86619 GCA_027575805.1 Mycoemilia scoparia | reverse complement strand
GGCTAAGCAACCTTGCACTTATTTTGGAACAAACCACTACCACACAACCTTGCACTTATTTGTGAACAGAGGGAGTACTTTACTAGTGCTTTATTTCATCATAATGAGAATAATATGGGTGGGTGACCGCTGATTTTGATATAATTTTTGAGTATCTTGATCAGCGAGTTTATGAATCAAACTCAGGTTAGAGTTGCTTACTCATGATTCCTACTGAAAATCCTATCATGTGGCAAGCCCAGCCCAGCCCTACTACTCAATGCATGATATTCCATTAAGTAGGCTGTTTTTTGTGATGACATTAGCAATTGCATATATCTACTTCGCAACCATTGATTGTAATTATAAAATACTAAAATATGGAATTCAGTTTCAAAGTAATATCATTTCAGATGACAAACGCTAGCAATAAAAACCAAAAAAGAAATCGATAAAAGGACAATGACAAGAAGTTCACTGAAGCCTAGTGATAACAAGATAGACAAAAGTTGAGATATAAGAATCCAAAGAAAAAAGAAAGCATACTCAATGCCCATCAATTAAAAGATGAAAAGGCCTTTGTCTACCACACCTTCTTTGGAGTTACATTTTCATCTTCGAGCTTGTAGCTAGGAAGTAGCCTTTTGAACTCATTGTAATACCCTGCATAGTCCATTTCCTTTCTGTGCTCTTCACAGTACCTTGCCAATCTATATAAAGTAACCAAAAAAGGTCAGAAAAACACCAATACAAAAAAATTATATTATAAGAGTGTGAAATTGTCGATTACTTACGAACGAACAATACCACCCATGACTATGTGGTCAGGTAACAGGACCTCAGGTTTGATTTCATCTCTCAGCTTGACACTGAGAGTTTTTGAGGCATCATCCCGGAGACAAATGACGCTAGCGTAGTTGGCTGAATATATCTCGTGAAGCCTGTTGAGGTCAATTTGGTAAGCTGTCATGAGCGGCAAAAGATCTTGAGCCAACTTGACCATCATGCTCCCAGCTTCGGTACGATTGTTGTAGTTGCCTAGAGCCACAATATCGCTAAATCCTTTAAGCGACATTGTTATCAAGAAAAGTTGGGAAAACCTAATGAGTACTTGGTTGTAGTTTGGTAATGATAATAGCAGAGAACTGATTGTTTGTGAAGTTTTCTTCGGATGCTTGCAAGGGCTATGTGGCTATTTATGAGCTTTTGTACATATCATATTGTCGAATTGGGGGATAAACTAACAGAACATTTGTTATGTAATCCTAGAATAGTTTAGCCCTGTCGGGTATTTATTCCAATGCATTAGCCATGCTTACTATCAAAAACTCTTGGCAAAATGCAATTGTTTGCTGACAACTTACTTTGCCATATCAAGCGACAAGGGTTACCAAAGGTATTGAATATAGGTTTGATTCATGTAGGCTGAAGCTGCTAATCGTCGTATATAATACCTAGATTAGCCATATGTGAGATTATTTTTGAAGGGTAAAAGTTTACTAGTAAAACTGGGCATTCATTTGGCTTTGATAGCCCATATGATCATTGGTCACCAAAATTCACCCTTCAAAAATTATTGCCCAGATGGTTGTGGTGTTTGGAATTTGATATAGGCAATAATTTTTGAAGGGTGAATTTTGGTGACCAATGATTATAGGGGAAATCACAGCCAAATGGATGTCCAGTTTTACTAGTAAACTTTCACCCTTCAAAAATTATTGCCCATCTTTTAAATCAACAAAATCTTTTTCTACTTATTTAGACTTACCTCCCCCCCAAAAAAAACAGGAATATAAAAATTGTAAATTTATAAACATTTAAATCAAAAGAAATAATTGTCAATAGGCCTAAAAAACATTTTTAGTAAATAAATAACTTACAAACTTTGAAGCCAAAAAAAACAAAAAAAATTGTTTCAATTCTTGAAAAACTCTTTGAACAATTCCACACACACATATATATAAACCCCACACTTTCTCTATCCTTTCATTCAATAACATCTTGGAATCCACTTACTCCTCCACATACGCCCTTTTCTACCCACTGCCCTCCTTCTCCTTCTCCTTCTCCTGACCATGGCTACCAGCACACACATGCAACCACCCGTAGAGGAATATCAGTGTAAAAGCATCATCACTTTTACCATTATTATTTGTGCAGGCATTTTTTTCTTTGTGTTTTTTCTATTGGAGTATGTGCTCAAACACTAACAGACTACAAACTTGTTAAACTAATTTGTCTGCTTCTTCTACTTGTCTTCTACATTTTCCAATTCTGGATGATAATGTACTGTGCAGCAATTGATAACACCCTGGGCCCAGTTCATGGAACATATACTAGGCAATTGAATAACAAGCCTATCAGCATTGGAACTTACAACCCCATTCTGTGGTTCAGACACATTATCTATTATCAGCTTATAGATATTGCTTGTGCACTGTTTCATGCAAAAAACATCTATCAAGAAACAGATGAAGCTTTTTGGAAAAGTTTCAGTGAGGTGGAAACAGAGAATCAAAAAGGTAAAAAGAAAGAATAAGTGTGGATTTGTAAAAGTATGATGGGTATGGATGGGGTAGTAAAAGTTCTTGGAATGATATTCCTTTACCACCACCCCCATCATATTGATGATATGAGAAAAAGATTAGAATGTTTTTATTTTTAATTTTTTTTCTTTACAACATCTAATAAACCCAATTCCAAAGTAAAAATTATATGCCATTTTTAAGGGGTGACCATTTGGCTGCGATTGTGCCTATAACTATTGGTCACCAAAATTTACCCTTTAAAAATTATTGCCCATATATGAAATTATCTTTTAAAGGTTAGTTGCACATTTAACTGTGATTATGCCTATAATCATTAGTGGCCTCCAAAAGGTGCCCTTCAAAAATTATTATACATATACCTGTATCCAATTACAAAGCCCGAATGTTTGCAAAAAAAGAGAAAACTTGTGTTTTTTTACATTGGTTCAACTCTATGAATTACGGTGCACTTTGGTAGCTCCAAATAAATGACATATTTTAACATCACCCTTGTATAAGACGAGAACTTTTGCTAAACTAAACTTTGTTTAGATGTATAAACATGACCACAACACTAATCTACTATATATTATCACAACATTGCTCTATAGAATCATGAAATGCTAATATGTGATTAGAAATAATCCAACCAACTCCAACAGTAATTTTAAATAATAAATGTTTTTTTAATTCAGTTTTATTGGAAAGAAAAGAGATAGCAAAACAGATATTCCATGGATTTAAAAATCAAAGAAATACAATGAATGCCAAGAAACTACACATAGTGAATCTCCACACATCAACTTTTAAATCCTCTAATTCACTCACACACACAAAAATAATCCACAATCATTTCCTCCATGACTAACTCCCATTCAATTTATTCTAAAAAGAATAACCAGGAAGTTCATTCTTGAAATCAGAAACGCAGGTATTGAAATCCTCGCCCCTGAACTTTTCGCAATACCTTGCCAGTCTACATAAACAAATACAAATGAAAAAAAATTGTACATTAGTTTTATATATCTATCACAAAAATACTTTAAATTAAATAACAACAACAACAACAATAATAATAATAATAGTAATGAAATTTCTAGAACTTACCCATTGACGAGATGCTTCATAACCACATTCTTGTCACGAATGACGCTGGGATTATCATCCTCTCTGACCTTAACCCCCAAGCAAGTAAATTGCAGAACGCTAATGCTGTTGGCTTCTGGATGCTGGGTAGCAGAGATCTCAAACAACTCACTGATCGTGATCTGCTTCTTCTTCATGGTAGGCAAGACATCGCAAACAAGGCTTTCAAGCAGGTCAATGACTTTTTGCTTGTCAGCATTCATCTGTTGAGCCTTGATCTGACCAAATCCGTATTCAGAAGAAGAAGACATTTTGATGGTGACGATATAAGTGGATGTTCTTTAAAGGAGGAATGGATGGAGAATGGAGAGAGCAAGAAAGAATTTTCGAGAGAGAGTAGTGTGGTTGAATGTTAAAACTGAATATAATGTTTTGTGTGAATAAAGAAAATGTATTTGAGTAGGAAATGTAGCTGTAGTATTTATAGTACATTGTTGATGAGAATTGTATATGTGTAGCAGTCAATTTGCCATTACAAACCATTTTTTGCTGCCATACAATAACACCACCACCACCTCCACCATTATTATTAGTAGTAGTATTTACTACACATAAAATCAATTGCATTGGTTTTATGTAGTATATTCAATAAATGTAGACTTATATAAAAACAATGGCATTATCAAAAAATTTCAAATCGTGATAAAGTTGACTTTTGAAATTTTATGCTAAATAATCATTATCAAACCAGAAATCAATTCCACCAATGCACATACGCATATATACTTTAAAGAGGAATTTAGAGTACATACACACACACACACACACACGCACACGCATTTACATACAAGATGGTGAAATCTTGAGCAAAATTAGGGAATAAGTTAGTTAGTTAGTTCCAGCAGTAGTTGGTAATTGCTGGGCTATCATCAATAATAATAATAATAATAATAATAATATAAAAATGCTCTAATTGTTATTTACAATAAAAAATTCATGCAATTATTATATATCATTTTTATACCTTAGAGAATTATTTGTTGAATAGTATTTTTATATGTGTAATAACAACAAAGAAAAAAACAAAACACAAAAATTTGAAACTAAAGAGAAAAACTACTATTTTATGGAGACTGTTTAAATTACTACTAGTATACTACTACTTTGTCTAGACAGAAATAGAGAGAGAGAATGTATGTGTGTGTGTGTCAGTAAGAGGAGTAATTGTTGTGGATGGATGAAAGAGAAAGTAAGCCAAGGAACATATTTAAACGATGTTTGGTTAAGGTATGGATCCACAACAATATGGGAAAACGGACCATTCATGTGTACGAGATCAGTGTAGAAGGCAAGGTAAAAGAAGACAAGATTTGTGAGTGTGTGAAAAACAAATGAGATACGACGAAGCACAGCTTGGAGTGTAATGCGATGATGAATGTAAATAAAATTTAATGCGCCTTAGGCACACACACACACACACACCGAGAGAGAAAGTCACGCAAAAACAAAGCATATAGACATAGAGAGAAAAAATAGTTTGGACAAGAAGACTTGGAATTGATCAGATGTCAGAATTATACCCCCCTTCCATGAGTGATAGAAGAAAGAACCAGTTCTATGACGACACACAATCCCAAATATATCAGTTGTTTAGAGAATGCAGAACAACAGAGTGGTAGAGTTACCACTACATGTATCTCTGCATAGCAACTTCGATATCCACTTCCCTACTATGCCCATTCTGACTGTAGCTGTGGCTGTGACTATGGCTGTAGCTACCGTGGCTGCTTTGGTGATGCAAGTGGTGGTGATGGTGACTATGCCCACCTCCTCCATGGCTATGCTGTCTAGTATCACGGTGAGCATGGTGGTCACATTCAAGGCGAGTGCTGCTTCCGCTGCTTCTAACATGTGCAACGCTCTCGCATTCAAGCTCGCCCCGATGGTTTTTCAATTTCTCTTCGCGTCTTGGATCGTCAGGAGCCGGATCGCCATCATGGTAAATCTTTGGCGCATGCTTGTGGCCATGTCTGCGAGTATACGCCGAGTAATAGTATTTCTCGTCAAAGTTGAACAGTCTGGGCGCATTGAAGATGACCCAAAGAATCAACACCAGGCCAAGCGGGAGGGCATCCAGCAGATAGAACAAAACCTCGCTGGTGTTGGCAACATTGTTGGGGGGCAAGTTGACGGCGGCCAGATGGTAAGAGGCCCACGCCGAGATCAACAAGGCCGGGGTGAGCAGATTGGTGATGTGGGCAACAAATTCACGCGCGGTGTCCGTAACCGAATAGAAAATACAAATCAGCGCCAGCAAAAAGTTAAAGGCCAGGGTCAGCGAATACGATGCGGTCAAGATAGTCTGAGCCTCTTCGCGGGTGCTGTTGTGGGAATCGAAGGCCTTGGTGGCCCCGATAGGGTGGATCACGACTATGACAATGGCGTAAAGCAACGACAGCCCGAGGATGCCCATAGACATGCCCTTGTTCGTCGAGATGTGTTCAATCCACATCGCCGCGATGGCAAAGTTGACCGTAGACAGCAGACACGCGCCAATCGCGTTTAGAATGTTCGAGCTCCAGTACAGCTGTTCGTAATCCTCGGCATTGGAGTTGATCGCGCCGCGCAAGAAATACGAAACCATTAGGAAAATCGCGGCCACAGCCCCGCCAAAGTAGACGTGGGTTTTGCCCCTGAATGACACGAACACTACCAAGAACATGAGAATGCCAAACATGGCGCCGATCACCCAGCCGGCAGCTGGGCTTGGCTGGTAGCTGAATGGCGGAAGCGGATATGTGGCTTGGTGCGGTAAGTTGCCTGGATCTACGGATGGAAATGCCGATTCCGTGACGGTGACCGTTGCTAGATCCAGAGTCATCGTGACCCATGTCGTGGTTGGGGTTGCGGTATCTAAAGTCGTTGTGATGATCATTCTATCTGCTATATATCCACGCGCCTATATATATGCGTGTGTGTGTATAGAATATTCTGACAGTTCGAAAAGTTGTTTTATGCGACAGAGATTTGTTGGGAATCTATTTGAACCCACCCTCTCTATATTCCTTTTCTTCAAGGAAGGGAAATATAGTTGAATGTGTCCTTAAAGATCGAGTAAATCCGATTATGTATATCAGCAATAAATGATCCGGTACTCAATATGGTCGGCAAAACGTACAATCACAGCCAATAGTATTTTATTAGACCCTGCCGCCAGCCTTACAGCAATACCAGCCCGGTTAGAGACCAATATTACAATTCCACAAACGCGTCAGCACGTTTATATATACGAATATATATATGTGTGTGTGTCTGAAGGCTTCAATGGGTGTTGAGGGAGCCTTAGATGCCTTTGGTGGGCTAGATTCGAATACCAAACAAGCAATTAACCACAAAAAGAATATATGATATATATGAAGTATTCAAATAACTAAGGGTGAGGAAGAGAAGTGAGGAATGAATCAAAAAGGGAGGGAGCTGTGTAGGTATTATAGAAGATAAAGCCAAGAGAAAGGATAAATGGCCTTGAGGGGCTTGCTTGATAAGTAAAATGGAATGAATGAGTGTGGGAAGAAAAGAGCCTATAAAGGAATCCCCATCCAGTGTTGCTGTGACGCGTCAAAAAGTCAAGCAGATCTTCTCTCTGTCAAAGGGGCGCTTATATGAGGTGATGGTGGTGGTGGTAGTAGTAGTTCGGTTGGTTTACTCTCCCGTTCTGCTTTTAATAGCGCAGTAGTAAAAAGAATCACAGTCTTGTTGTCTCTCTGTCCAAAGCCAAACCTGAATAAACACACACACACACACACACACACACCCCACACGCACAAAACATAGACAGGCACATACAAGCCCAAAAAAAGGAATGAAAGAAAAAGGAAAGGAATCAAGGTCTGACGCGTTTAGTTTGGTGTAACGCAACACTCGCAATTAGACGCGTCCAACATTGGCATTATTATTACCACAAGGGATTTTTTCTCTTTTGGTTCTTTTATTAGATTTCATGGAAAAATAAACTCGCATTACATTCCCAGTAAGGCTGGCGGGCAAGAGCTGATGGTTGTACTATAAAACGTAGCCGTTTTCCTATGCGGGCGCACATAAGCAGCTTGATTCTTGTGTAGTGCGTTACACCACCGTTGCTATCCCCTCCCCTTAAAACCCTCTTTGATCGTCTTTATGCCCAAGATCGTAAAGTTCTTGGCACAAAGTTGGTAGGTGTAAATTCTATCATGCAAATGTTGCACACGCACCAGCGCATCAGCAGACAGATCAACACAGAGCTCGATTCACATCGGCATCTTTCGAACCGCAACAGGCATCATCTCTCTCGCAATATTTGACCTCTTCTCCTCCTCCTCCTGCTGCTGCTGTTGTTGTTGTTGCACCAACAACAATAAAGAGACAAGTCCAAAGCTCATTCATGAATAGTAGTACAGCATCGCCATTGTAGATACTTTGAATTCTACCTTGTCTTTACCGGCTGTGCGCACCTATATTCTGCATTGTAAGCTTGCTTATATGGGTAAATATTGGGTTAGGCTTTGTCTCCATCATCATTATTATTGTAACCAACCATTCCTTCAAAGCAAGCCCACGCCCCCGCAGAGCCACTTTGTTGATGATATTGTGCAAACACGCTTGGCTGAATGACTATTGTTACTATTGCTACTGTTAAATTCAAAAAAAAACTTTATTAAAAGCCCCCAAATATATTGATTTATCTTTCGGGTTTTATCACTATTATTATTACTACCACTTCTGCTGCTGCTGCTGCCAGGAATTGCTACTACATTTGTTTGTAGCCTTAAAGAGGTACACAACACAAAGTTAGATCCATTGACCTTCTTTCTTTTCTATTGCCATTGACTGGCTGTATAAAGCTTTCTGGATCCATGTATCTTGACGCGTCCAGATGTTCTTCCACTATAGACATCGTATATAATGTATATGACAATGGCTCATTCTAGTCATGCGATCTGGACACTCATTGTAATGCCATAGAGAGAAAGGGAGCAATCAATAATCAGGAGTATTGTTGCTATGATGTCAGCATGAATGGTAAGTAACATTCATTGATGGGCGCCAAGCCTTCTTGGCTGGCTGGCTGACTGGCTGTCTATACACAGCAGTGCTAATACTTGTTGTTGCAGCAGCATTGTAGATTAAAATATGAAGGCCATTATTCAAGTATATCATCAAATAGCTTTGTATGTGTATCACCATTATAGCTTCTCAAAAATTGCTGTGGATTTTCGAATTGCTCGTCATAATGACAACACAATAATAACAACTTGGTGGATGGCTTGGACGTTTTGTGTGTTTGTGTGTGTGTGAAAATGATTAACAATAGTTGTCGGGCTTTAACTTGGCCAGAGTTTAACCAGATGTGGATGTTCTCAGTATAATCAAAGTGGGCAGCCAGCAGATATAACCAAATAACTACTCATACTGGGGCTTCCCAGGTATTTGATAAATCTAAAAATCTGAACGGGGTATTTTTCTATAGGATTCAAAGTGATAAACACATATTCTATTATACAATTAATTGCCTTTAATGGCGTATTTTGGAATATGTACTTCTTTATTGTAAAATTAGGACTATAGCGTTACAGTAGTGGGCTTATCATGTAATTCGCATTTAGGTTTATAAGCAAATGAATATCTAGAAGTTAAGAAATTGTGGTAGCAGTAATAATAGAATAGCCTTCAGGTAAGAGACAACCACTTTTAGTAGTTGCTTGTTGTGGAAAGCTAAAGTATGGAGAGAACCAAAGTGAGGTGCTACTAACTTTAAACTGTTATTGACTACCACATATTGCAGACTTGAGTCGAATTATTTCGTTGTCTATATTTGATTTGGCAATAGAATGGTGCATATGTGTGTGTGTGTGTGTGCAACTAAGCCCAAGAGGGTCCAACGATGTAGCTATTTTCCTCTTTATAAATAATTTTTGCAACATCAAGAGTTGAGCTGGTTTTACATTACTACAATACATAATAAGTCAACTAAAGCAATGAAAAACATAAATATGAAGCAAAGACATCATCATGGAAAGTAAACTTCCTTGAGCTCCCTCTTTTTATGAGGATCCAATGGTGAAAAAGAGCAAAGCCCAAGGGTCTCGTAGGGTTATAGCAAAGAACTAAAAGCAAAAGAATTTATAGCTAGTTGGAAGCCACCAAAGACTTTTGCACAGATCATATACCAAGGCTTTCAGCAAAACTAGTGATATCAGCCAACAGAGCGATGGGGGAAGAGGATAAATTTATACAATGTTTGTGAGAAAGCAAAGTCATATAAAGGCAAACAGGAGAGGAGGAGGAGGAGGAGGAGGAGGAGGAGGGGGTCTCTCTCTCTCTCTCTCTCTCTCTCTTTTCCAAAAAAAAAGAGAGTTAGGGTGAAAGAAAAACAGAAAGACGATCCTTGTGATGTTCTTTGGGACTATCAGTTGACGTGATTCCAAAGTTTATTAAACTGCCAGTAGTGGGTTCTCTATTATTTTCAATAGACAAAAATGACAAACACCATGCATCCAATCCTTTCAAGACAATCCTGTCAAGAAAGCACTATTCTGGTTTATACACGTTTGTTTCGATCAGCAATATACCAGCATAAAGGCACGCAGGCGTCTATTTGCCTATGCAAGCTTAAGCCCCATTTTTGCTCTTTGCACCCAAGATTCCTTAGAAGACACACAACAGAGAAGCATATATCCAGGTGGCTGATACGAGATCCTGTTGAGGGAGAGAGAGGGCTGCCCATACTATGGATCTTATTTGGATGTATTTATGGCTCTGCCACATTAAACAGGTACATGAATGTATGCAGAGGAGACGAAAACGATAGCAGCTGGAGCTGCGTCCTTTCTTTCTTGGCAAAAGAAAGTGTTATATCCTTTTTTCGCTCTTTCATAAAGTTAGAATGTGTATAAGGTTGTAAAAAGAAACAGCAACAATAGTATAATGATAATATTAACATACGTGTCTCTATGTAGTTGAAGGCCCTACTTGTGATTCAGTCATCTTTTCATCTCTTTTTATAATTTTGTACTTTCAGAATTCTCCTACACACATTATATTATACTGTGTATTGTATACTGCAAAACTTTGTAATTCACAAGCGCTCAGTCAATATGGCTAGGCTGGTAGGTTTGCTATCGGTCCTATTATCATACACATCTACAACTGTAAATATTCCAACACCACAACCACAACAGAAATATCGGCACTTGCGCCCATTGATCGCAAAGCTGGCAACATCCATCGTACTATTATCAGCAATACACACAGCAAGCGGCCAAACCCAAGATGAGACAAATAAGCAGCCTCCCAGCAATAGCAGCTCGGCGGCAGATAAACTTGCAATTACAGGCCAGGTGTTTGATATAATAACAGTTATTCTAAGCTTCATAATTCTGGCAGTCATGGGGTTTGTGTTCTATGTACGGCGAGACATCGCTCTTCGATCATCATTCAGACTATCAGGATCCATAGCAATAGCCAACATAATTTTCGGAATCACCCAATTCCTCTACCTCAACAACAAATACATGGAATCCAAGTCAAAGAGCCCAGCTTCACTCCGCTTGATCATCTGGTTCATGGCCGCAAGCAACATGGCATCTCTGTTTCTCATATCATGCATTGCCACCCAGCTATTCTTGACGTTTGTTACAAACCGATACCGACTGGCCCTGGGGCTACATAAACTGTATGAGATTATCAGCTGGACAATGGCTTTTATACTGACCCATCCGATATTGTATATCGGCGATACGATTACTTGGAACAGCCGGCTACATAGACATGAGCTGACGGGAAAAAGCCATGTTATTGATGCCATCAATTGGCTTTTTTATCGCGTTCCTATTATATTCGGTGTTGTGTATTGCTTTGCAATGTCTGGTTTAGTTGCGACTAGCTTACGGCCTGTGCAGAAACGTGCCCAGACAATATACAACAAACATTCAGGATCGCCATCACAAGGGCTGAGTGGAAGAGGAGGAAATGCAAATGGTCACAGGGCGCTGTATCATGGAACTAGCCTGATGGTGGATCGAGGAGGTCCGGCAGGAATCCAGGCTCAGATCCAAAAACAAATGATGTATCAGCAGAAGCAGCAGCAGGAAAGAAATCACAGAGGCAATGGAAGTCCGACCTATTTAATGAGCCCATCAGATGGTTTAGATAGCTCGACTACTCTCAACAGCTATAGTAACCACGAAAACACAAAATACGAAAATGGGAATGGAAAATTACCAATTACACCCACCACCACCACCACCACCACACGAGCAATGGGGCCAAATGGAGGCGGAGTCAGGGGCATTGACATGTCGACAATGATTACCTGGACAACATGGTGGTATCATCGCCAGCTTAAATTTGCCATTGTCCGAGTAATGACATACCCGCTAATCCCACTTCTAACCCAAATGTTTCCCTTAATAATATCCTGCCTCATACCAGCCACAAAAACACCGATTTCGCCTTTGACTCTAGGCGAATCTTCCAAAATAAGCCCAGCCCTGTATGTGGGCTCGATGATTCCGCTATCACTAGTTGGTATAATCAACTTTGTCCAGTTTCTACTAAACCCAGTATTTGACCCAATATGGTCGTGGCTCAAGGCATGTGGGTATTTTGATTTATTCATTCCGTACATATATTCGAATAATAATGGTGAGCTTCGGCAACTGCAAATTCGTAAATACCAGCGACGGAATCTCAGGTTTGGGTTCAAGCCACCATTCCCTTGGTCCACGAGATTAAGATCCATGAGTAGTGGCGATGGTGCCATTTCCAATAGACCAATTACTATGAATGACAACATTGGCAATGATATTCATGCAAGGGGAAGATATCATAACACCCAACTCAATTCAGCCGCTACATCTTTCTATGGAAACAATATCAGGCCAAATGTATTTTCATCGTACCACCACAAACACCAACGGCATATTCCAACGGAGAGCCCAGAGTCAACAATGTCGGATCTCAACGAACTTTTATCAGCATACCATACCTCAATAGCAACTCCCAGTGACTTGGTAGGCCATTTGTCAACCCTCGAATTCCTTGAGCTCATGGACATGTCCCCATTTCAAATCCAGTCAGCAATATTCTCACATATCTTTACCAAATATCGCAACGAATTCAACCCAAATAATAACGATAATGATGACGAAATTATGCAGGAATTGGATAATAATTATTGTGACGAAGTTACTAAACGAAACACATGGACCAAGTCTGTAATTACACACTCATCCAGTGATAGTACTGCATCTTCTGAAAGTGAAATTGAAAGACTTGCCAGAGCTTTTCGTGCCTCCTTAATGATTTAATATGTTTTATAATTCATCCTTTACGCCATCTCTCTCCATTCACCCATTTCCTCCTTTTCTTTCTTTATATATATTTCACGTTTTTCTTATGATCTCTTTTCTAACACAATATATATATATACACAAATTCATGATTATTAAACCTTTGTTTCCATAACCTTCATCATTTGACAAAAATAATAAACATCAACAAATATTATTGAATTTCTTTATTTTTATTCCTTTTTTTGACAATACAAATGGTAGAGTCCCTCTAGAAATGTACCAGAATAATATGGGCAATAATTTTTGAAGGGTGAATTTTGGGGACCAGTGATTATAGGGGAATCACAGCCAAATGGATATCCAGTTTTACTAGTGAACTTTCACCCTTCAAAAATGATTGCCCATATCTTCGATACTCCACCCAAAATATATGACTTATGGGCCAAATTTTCAGGAGTGCATGAGGATACAGGGTTGTTTCCTTTGTATGTAGCGTACAGCTACCTCCCTAGGAGTAATAAAATGCTTAATCATCAGATACAGGATTATTTCCTTTTGATAAAGAACCTGTCAAATAACCAATTCCAAAAATAAAGAACACACCAGAAAAAAATATATGTATATATAAAAGCCTTTGTTATGTATTAGGTATGATAAAAAGTCCATAAACACAAATAGTTAATTTACTTAATGACTAACCACACCATTGTTATCATTACTATTACTAATCTTGTGATTACTACCACTGCGATCACGCTGACCACAACCACCTCTATCACGATCAGTAGTAGCTCTTTGTTCTTCTTTTAACATTCTAAGGGTTAAATCTTGACTTTCATATAACTCCCGTTCCAACCCACCTTTAGGCACCCTAATATGCATAAAATTACAAAACCCACCACGATCGCAATTTCCATTTTCATATTGACGACAACAGGCCTCTCTAAAATCCGTAACAGGGGACAGCTCCACATACACCGGTTTTTGTGCATAGTATCTGTTGTTGAGCGAATCAACCGCACTCTGGGCATCGGTTTCTTTTCGATACTGGACATACACATTGCCAACCAGATGGTCTCCCTCATTGTCACAAATTTTTAGGTCTTCGATTTCTCCGTATTTGGCCAATTCACAAAACATGTCTTCGTAGAAATCATTGAAATGATGGTTGGCTTGTTCTTGGGTCAGTTGGTTTGTTGGCTCCCGAAGTGGGTTTTGGTACATGTTCGAAATTAGCACGGTCTGGGAGTATGTGGGTTTTACGTGTTTGCGGGAACACCGGTCGCCATGTCGACAGGCCCCGATCTTGAAGTAGAATGAACAGTTTACTTTGTCACGCTCTGTACCGTAGATTGAAGCTAGATATTCTGCCATGTTTTAGTAGTGTAACTGAGCGAGTGTGCGTGTTTTTTTAGGGTTGGGGTTGGGGCTATTTATATATGGGTAGGTTTAAATAAAGATGGAGCGGGAAGTAAAGGACAAAAGTATGACTACAGGATCAAGTGTTGCCTCATTTTCAGGAAAAAAGTTATTTCTTGTCACAGTATTTTTATTAGGTAGTCAATAATGGGACAATTCTGATTAGATTATAGGTTAATCATACAATTAATGCTTAAACTACTAAATAACAGGAAACAACTCAAAGCTGGGAGTTGCCATGCGACTCCTGTTCGTAGATGGAGTGCCAATGCAAAGAGATTTAACCATTAATCCAGTCAGCACAATAACAATGGCAGGGCGTAAATCTGGAATTCAATTTTTCATTTTACATGCTAGTCAATTTTGTCAGTTTTATTTAAAAATAAATTTAAATAAAAATGTAGCTGATAAAGTATATCTGTCTATGCTATTAATAAAGTACATGTATTGCTTGACAAAGTTTCTATATACACATATGAATGCATCAGCTCATTTTCTACGTTTCGAGGTTGAGCCTCTTCGACTTGAGCCTCGACCTCTTTTTGCAGACTGTCTTGGTTTCTTTGCTCTGGTGATGCTACTGCCCCCAAAATCGCTATTATAGTCAGCTTGTGGATTTGTGCATGCACTTGCCCAATGTCCTTGCTATAAAACATTATCAACAAAAATAAAAGTCAATCACAAATCAGTACAAATATCGCATTCTTAAAGACACATTGCCAATCATAATAATAAAGATATATTACCTCTCCACACTTAAAACAGTTGCTCAAATTTTTGCTAGTATCTTTGCTTGGCAAACCATCAACAAACCTAAAGAACCCACAAGACCGTACTTGTTTTGAACACTTGTAATATTCACGACCCTTATCTGGACCGTCCTTTTCCACAACCAGTGTATTTGCATATAGTCCACAACGACATTTGGGTTTTCCGTTGCTAGGGTCGCTATTTTCAGATAATTCACGCATTTGTTCAATAAAGCTACTTGAGCTCTGAAATAACGCATTGGAGGTTGTCTTTCCATTCTGTCCATAGTTTTGTCGATATGCTGTTGTTGATGATGATGACGACGACGATGGTGTAGGAGCAATCCCTGGATGCTGGGGAGGAATGTTGCTGAATGTGCGACCGTATGGCTGTGGCGAAGAGAATGTGTTGTTTTGATTAGTGCTAGCAAAGTTTGTGCTAATACTATTGCTTCTTGGTATAGCGTTGGGTGCAGATGATGTCCTCATGGAGTGGCCTGACAATAGAGCCTGGTTTATACGGAATGTCTCATTTAAAAACATATCACAGCCTCTCAGACAACCGCAATACTATATTGTGATAGAAAGATTATAGGAAAATGATATTGCAGTAAAAGTCAATAGATACAGAGATATTGTTGTAGTACTTACTTTTTGGCCAACGGATGGAGGGGCTTTGCCTCTTTTGAACTTGATATCAACTTTCTTTACTGTATCATTGAATTCCCTTGAGCACTGCTGGCATATTTCAGTTGGAGATACTTTTACGTCATTCACTATATCGGGGATCCATATGACGGACTGACATTGCGGATAGGTGCTGCATCCAGCCATCCATTGCTTATTTTTTCGTTGACGAGGTCCAAGAGTGCCATTAGCACATCGGGGGCATTTGAATAAGGGTGTATGGCCAGGAAACCCTGACATTCCTCCAATTGCCCCCCCTCCTTCACCACCACCATCGCCACCACCGCCACCCCCTGGAAACCCTCCAGACCCATTTGTACTCAAATCAGGACCATGGCCAAAGTACTTTGTCATTGCATTAATGATCTTTTTGAATTCACGAGTAGAATTCTGATACACCATCTTGTAGATTTCAATAGATCGCCGCTTGACATCTTGGTCACGAACCCGACCTTGACAAATGCGCATTAGTTCAAGTTCCATCTCGCGACGCAGATATGGCTTTGATAATGACAGGTCCAACCCAATGGCATCATATCCTTCAACCAAGGCCACGCCCAAAGTTGACGGATAAAGATAGTCCTGCTTTTTACACACATACTCGCGCTCGATTACCTTTTTTATGTGCTCAGCTATAGTAGCATCAGTTCCAATTCCATTCTTTTCCATTATAGCAACAAGGTCCTCATCTTTTAATAGTTTTGGGGCGGACGTGGTGCCAGTACGCATTTCGAAAAGGGTCGGAACAAATTGATCGTTTAATTTATATGTGGGAATTGTCGTTGCATTCCATTTTTCGTATGGGTAGACATCGAGGTAATTTCGAGCAATGATCATTAGACCTGAGGTGGTAAACTCTTCGCCCCTGATGTCAATTTTTACTTCAGTATTGTGCCCCTTGGCATTCTCTGAACAGCAGGCCAAAAACCGACGACAAATGAACTCGTATAGCTTGGCATGTTCTCCACTAAGGCCATCAGCATGTATAACCGGATGAATAGGTGGATGCGCTTTATCATTGTTTTTGCCTGGGCGTGGACACTTGAATTCGCCATTAATTAGCTTCTGAGCATATGGCCCCCATGTCCCATTGGCTACTTGCTTTTGCACCAATTCCTTCAAATTTAGTGAGCTATCAAATATATCGGTTTCTGTTCTAGGATAGCTGATAAAGCCCTTATTATAAAGCTCCTCAGCAATGACCATGGTTCTGTCTGGAGTAATTTTTAAATATCTTGATGCCATCTTTTGCATTTCGACCGTTGTAAGTGGCAATGGTCTCCACTTATCCTTGGGGTTTGATTTAACATTTACAACATGTGCCTTTGGGTCAACCATGCACTTTGCAAAAAAGGCAAAGCACGCATCGCTGTCAAACAGTTTGTTTCTTTTCCACGAAAACACAGTCTTTCCAGACTCATTTTCATGCTCAACATGCAGAAACCAGAAACTCTCTGGCACAAACGACTCGACTTTAAGAAACTGATCGACCACAAACCCCAAGGTGGGAAACTGGCATGGCCCATAGCTTATAAGGTTATCTTTTACTTCGCTAAATAGGCGTTTAAGTTGAAGAGTTTGGAAACGCGTCAAAGCCGCCCCGATTCTGAGATCCAGCTCTCTTCTAGCATTAACAGCAGCAGCTTCATCCATATTGATCAAGCGGGGAGCACACATAGCACGGTCCAGTTCCTGCTGGGTAATTGCAGAGAAGTGCGCCCTCTTTACATCGATCCTTGGGTTGATTTGTCTGGCAACACTGGCAATATCAGCTCCTATGCATTCGCCCTCTCGATCACAATCTGTCCAAATATAAAGATGTGTCGCACCCCTGGCCTCATTTTGTATATTCTTTGCAACGCCAGCATTTCTATCAGGAACCATCGTCTTGACTGGGGCTGTGAATAATACGAATGGATCGCAGCTGTACCAACTACGATTATCGCTCTCAAACTCGATCTCTTTGATATGTCCAAGAACACTTGTAAATGTTACTGGGACAAAGTTTCCATTGATACGATATTCAAAGTCAAAGTTCCGACAATAGCTGTTCACTCCATTTCTCTTTGGATATTGCAGAATGAATATATGTGCTTCTTTAGACCACATACGTTATTACTCTAGTATATTGCTTTTGAATTTGAACTAGAAAATACAAATTTAACTTACAGGCCGATAGTTTTTTCGTGATAGGACTTCTACAATGCTCCTAGCCTGGGCTGGTTTTTCGGCAACACACAGTATTCGCATTGCCTTGGAAAGCAAATTGTATATAGTTTAATGCAAAATTAGTTTAAAAGCGCTCAAGTTTGTTAACAGCATGGATAACAGGCAATCATTTTTTGGACCTATGCTTTATATTTTAATTCTTTGGGCTATACGATATTGCGTGTCAATTCGTGTTTGATGATCCAAATTAATTTGATCAGATATCGAGGTTATACCCTTGCCCTCATCACCATGTACTTGTCTTTAACTTTGTTCTTTATCATATTACTTTTATAGTTCTAATAATTAGATGGCCTACTGGAAATGCGGATATTCAATAGGCGGCGGAAGCATACTAGTGGCGAAAATGTCGAAGTTAAAACACCAGGAACAAAAATTAAGAGGCCATTGAAACTAGTTAAGGCCAACAATGAAGCATTTGAAATGATTCGCTCAAGGTCTTCTTCAGCACTAGGGCACTTTCCAAAAAGATACAGGGCAGCATTGTTTGATGATATAGAAGGTACGCTGTCAAATCATATGAACATGTGAATTTATCAATAAGATATAATATATCAGCGGCCTTATTGGTAGTTTTTATAGTTAAATCTAACTATGTGCCTTTTTATTGAACTTTTAGAAACGCCATCACAATTTATAGAATTGTCAAATAATTATAAAAAGAGAACACCAACGTCTTTCATGAAAAAAGATGCAAGGAAGTATAAGCGACCGTTAGAAGTTAATAGTAGTAAACATATACCAGACGATACCAAGGCCATTAAACCCAAGAATATTTCAGAAAGCATAGATCGAAGTTTCAAACTTTATAGAAAGCCGAATACTACCAAAGTCAGAGGATATGTTCCAGATATACAAACACCAACACCATCACCCCCGAATTGCACAAGGGATCGGGACAATTCGATACCAAAGTCAACCGATGATATAGTCGAAGAAGTATCATTAGATACTGGGCTACTTTTAACACCTCCCCAAAACGCACGCCTTAATCGCCTTAGTGATTGTGTCAGACGAGACATTTTGGCTTGTCCTTATAAAGCTGGTCTCAATAATGTTGACCATTCTGAATTAGATCCCATAGTTGGAGACACACAAGATCCACAAGACAATTTTAACAACAGCAATAATATTAGATCTCCAAATATTGCTGGGTATAATCGAACACCCAGGACTGTTCGGCCTATAAGTGAGCACCTAAGCTATATAAGTAAAAGTGCCATTAAGCCCAACATTACTAGTACTAGCACTACAACTGCTACTCGTCAACGAAATTCAACAAACTTTAGCAAGCATCATTATCCATTGACAAAAAGCCCGATAACCATGATGACGGTGCCTCATTCACGGGGCCGAAAGATGATATTTTCTAGCCCAACCAAGAAATAGCCCACATATCGATACATACATGTATAATTTGCACTTACGCTGTTGCTCTACTCGCCTTCTATTGTATTATTATAATCTAGTTCGTAGCAGATACATTTGCATGATACCTGTGCTGTTTCTTTGAGAAAGCCGATAACATAGGAGCCAATTCAGCATGTTTTTTATTCCATTTTGATCCAAATATTCATGAAATTTTATTCAGTACGAGCATATATGTATAATATAGTTAAAAATCACAAACCACTAAACAAAAATGGTCCCCAGGAATTATCCAAACAGTAAAAGCCATCATAAATAAACAAAAGGTTGTTTAGTGGTGGTTAAAACCCAATTCATTCTTTAAAATCTTGACAAATATAGTCACTAGCCTCACTACAAAGACAAACCCGCTCTCCATATAAAAGGGTTCTTCCTTTAAAGTCTTTGGTTTCACATGGCTCCTCTTTCACCATATCATCAAAGTCGGGGCAAGAGTTTTCTGTAGAATAGGTAACTGATCCATCTTCAGCGCACTTTGCTGTGTTGCAGCCATATAGCCATTCAGCTTGGTCGTAGTGATCCTCCACACATTGATCATAGGGCGACATGTCCTTTTTTACCAGCATTCTATGGCGATGGCTGACTCTGTTGTTGTTTATATGTCTGGGCGATGCATCGGCATTGCTTATCAAGAAGCTGGTCAGACAAACAATAGTTACTAGGGCTGTTTGTGGTGTAGGTCCAAATATATTAATGAGGTTCATTGTATGTATGAGTGTTTTGTTTGTATGATTAACAGTTTTGTTCAAAAAGAAAAATCAAGTGGATAAAAAGAATAATTTGGGTTTGTAGCTAAATGCCCAGCTATGAAGTATAAACATATATATAAATATGTGTGTGTGGGTGTGGGTGGGTGTCTGTGTCTGTTTTGTATATACTGCCTAATGATATATTGATGGTATAAATGAGCAGCTACACAGTTCCTACCAGTACTGCTATTATCAAACAACCCTATTAACTATACTAGAAACCTCTGGTATTGATGGACACGCGGACATACTCATACAACTTTAAATAGCCAAAAATATATTAAATATGCATCAATTATTGAAATGTGGCCACAAATGTGATTGTGTATACTACTATTTATCGAATATCTTTATTAATAGCATAATTCTTATTAATATAGACTAATACATGTATATGGGTAGATAGGCAATATGTAATATTCAGTGTAAATACTTTTAAAGTTCGTGGCAGCATTGTTGAAAACATCACACAGATATATTAGCCAATGGCTATTACTAGAAATGTGGAATGGCGGCAGAGGCAAGCAGGCAGGCAGGCAGGCAGCAGCAGTAACAAAGCAGATTACCCGAGGCATATATTGATATACTACAACATATAGTAGTAAAACCAAAATCCAGCTGAAAAAATGTGTAGGTTAGAGGAATATGGAAAGGGAGGGAGGTCTTTTTGACGAAATTATAATCAAATCGTGTAAACCCTGTTAGAAGAAGGTGGTGGAAGAGGGTAAGGAGTGGTACCACACCAAGAAGGAACAATAGAACGCCCAGCAAACACCTCCTCTTGGACTTGATCATCAATTGCTTCAACATCATAGTAATCATAAATTTCTCTGGGAAGGTCTTTTCTAAGTTTAGTCAAGAGGTTGTGGAATCGTCTGAACTGTCGTTTCAAATAGTTGGCCATGGAAAAGCTACGAGCTCTGTAATTAATAAACTTATAATGGCCCTTTCTATCCGTAATCGTTCCAATAGCAACTGATTGAAGGTTTGGAAAAAGGTGTAGGAATTGTATAATCCAAGCATCATACTTGGGCGATGGATACAAATATATTGTCAGGTGCTCAATTGTGGGCATAGGAAACAGTGCTGGTGGTAGAGTGTTGCCATATTGAGATATATCCACGTTAGAAATACATAGCGTTATGGCTCTGAAACGATGGCAAATGTAGAAAAGATAGTTGATTGTAGATTTGTTGCTTTTAACATCATGATATCTAATCTCCTTAATTGCACCATTATTATTATTATTATGATGACGATGACGATGATGCTTTATTTGGGGTTCAGCACTATTTCCCTCAGGTTGATTATCTTGGTAGCACAAGCAGTCGTCACCGAATCTTTCGATCTCTAAAACCTCAAGTTTAGGAAAGGCTTCAAAGAAGTTGGCTATATCCATTATTGATCTAAATCCTTCAAAGCGCTTGACACGCAGGTATATGAGCTTTGGAAATAGGATGGCATTGCGAGGTACATGAGTTGCGTATTCTTCAAATTGCTCATATTCAATCGATCCTATCATCAGGGCTTGTAGTCGATCATGTATCCAAAGTTTATATACTTCACCAATGCTCAATGAAATCTGTGTTGACCCAATTCTTAAGGGCAGCATCATAGATTCGCTTTCTGACAATGTACAACCGTCATTGGCACTGATACAATGATCGCGATAGTGGTTGTTTAATAAAATTAATGATGGAAACAGCGAAACAACACCAGATAGGAGTCTTGAAAGGTTTTTATGGTTTTCGATACTGAGTTGCTTGATATATTGAAATTTTATCCCTCTTGATAGTATCAGCGGGAAATCGTAAATAAACAACTCTTTTATTTCTACAGATAGCAGGTTTGGGCAGTTATTGAACCAAGCAAAGTCCAAAAGACTCAAAATAGTGTCTTTTAGTATGAGTATTTCAAGGTTCTGAAGGTGGTTCTGCTCTATTGAGCTTGTTATGGTATTCAAGCTTGTATAGAATACTTGCCGTTGCTGATAGTAGTTTGGAACAAATATGGATTCGATCAAACATTTCGAATCAATTTGAGCTTCATTTTTTATACCGATAAACTCGATTCCATATAATCCAGTTGCCAAAATCGACAAAGCTTTGAGACATTCGGAAGGCTTCGTGATCTTATCCAAGCACATCAACAAATTTCTACATTTATGACAATGCTTGGCAATCTAGGATGCTTGGTTCCAATTCGAACTTAACAAGTTTATGGTTACTTGATCCATCACCATTCTTCCCAAAGTCTTGCTGATATATTCTGGGCCAATTGCTGCTCTGTTGAAAAACGGAACAACTTCATAGCCATAACTATACATTGCAACAAATTCCAATTGGGGAAAACTTTTGGGGTCTCCAAAGAACATCCCAAGACGGTTATCTCTTGTTATAATCCTGATCCTTATACGTTCAACATTCGATGAGAAGGGTAAGAGCGACTTGATAGTGTCTTTGTCATCAAAATCATCGTCAGCCCGGTTGTTGAGGTAAACTGTAAAGTCCTTAAGGTTGGGAAATTTGCTTAGTATAGCCACTATGCTCTTGAATCCAATTCCCTGGTACACCTTCAAGTCTTGGAGGGATGGCGTATTCAAATATCCAAATATATATGTAGGGATAGATACAGGGGCTTCAAAGAAATGAATGCAATTCTGGTCGCCAACTTCTATGGTCTTAATGCCTTGGTTGTTTTCTGTCAATATTGCCAACTCTTCGAATTGACTAAATCCCGGCATTATCATTATATATTTCAGCTCTGAAAACTCGAGATTTTTGATTTCTGAGGTGATAGATGTAGAGTGATCAAGGACAAGACACTTTACGTGTTTGTATCCTCCAGAGATAAATTCGTCAAAAATTTCATCCTCCATGTTATAATATGATGGATTAAATTGGTCCCATTTTGATCCATTTAGTGCTTTACTGACAATATCATTGCTTGTTGAAAGAAGCCTTATTTGTGTACGATCTAGAGATAGGTGAAGGTAGGAAGCGAGATTATATTTAACCTCAGGGGGGATTAACGATATTGTTAGTCTGTTTTCGTGGTTTGACATCTTTGAAAAGCACCGTATAGCAATGTTGTAAAGAGAAGATGATAGGAATATTATAGCAAAAATGTTTGAGTTATAGAGTTTTGAGAACCTTCACAGAGCCAGAGAGAAATATATATAGAGGTTCAGCGACAAATCATATACTAGTTTAGAAACTTTCTGACATAAAATGCATATAAATGCATCTTTTTGATTGTGTATTGATGGTTTTAGCATGACCGGATTTCACAAGGTCTTAGACCGAAATGGGCTCCCAGGAACTGCATGTCAAAATCCTTTTAGTTGGGCCAAAATCTGACAAAGATTCGCTATTGCTGTCTATACCATACGTTTGATTACAACTGAAATATTGCCATATGGGGGGGGGACTTCACTTGGGATCAAGCATATTGTAGGCAGAAAATGGGCCCTGATATTTTTGCCCAGTCATCGGCTATTGTTTATATGCAGCTCCTGGGAGCCCATTTGAGTCTAAGACCTTGTGAATTTTGACCATATGGATCATAATTTTTGAAGGGTGAAAGTTTACTAGTACAACTGGACATCCATTTGGCTGTGATTCCCCTATAATCATTGATTCCCAAAATTCACCCTTCAAAAATTATTGCCCATATTCCCATATGCAGATATCATTTGAGTGAAAATGCATGCATAACTGTGAGAATCTACCTATATAAGGGACATTTTATATAATTTAATTTATTAATGCTCATAACGTTAAAAAATTACAAAGTTTGTGAACACTAATAACTTGAAAAAAAGCGGACACTCAAGAACTGAATAAATTTGACATTTTCATGCCACAGCCTTAAAGTTTACCGCCGTTGATATATATTTGCTCAAGCCAGTTTTCAAGATTGACGGGGCAAAGGCATTCCCAGTGAACAACACGAGCAGTATTACCACTGGCCATCTTTTCAAGGTAGTCTAGCTCTACTCTTTCTTCATCAAACATTTCAATAAACTTTTCTATTTCGCTATCGCCGAATACAGGACGAGGTATTTCTGGTCCCTCTTGCTTCTCGTCTTTAGTGCCAATGGGTATTTCTGTTTGAGAAATAGAATTTAGAAGCTTTTCAACTTTTCTCTTTACATCTGCACAGAAACTGCTTGCCACCTGAGAAGGATCCCTTTTGAATTCCATACAAAAGATAGAAGTAGCGATAAATAGCCCAAATCGAACGCAACATAGCTGATAGCAACGAGAATTGGTATCGAGTTTATCTTCGTCATGAGTTCGTGAACTAGTTGTGGATGTGGCTTCCATTGACGATAAAGCATCCCTTTCTTTAGAAACCAGCTTTTTGACGATGAGCCCTTCAATTTCAATTGGTCTTTTTTGAAAATCCTTGGGGTCTGTTGGTAAAGGATCCTCTTCAAATTGATCAATAAAGACACCGAAGTTATCATCAGTACCCAAGTGTGCTGGGCCATCAAAATAATGACGGGTCTCTTCAATTTCGATGCCACCCTTCCTGAGAGCCTTTATGCATATCCAGCGAAGTACCTTGATTCCAACCATTGTCTGTATTTCATTAATGGTCGAAAAGTAGGCCAGAGAAAAGAAACGAGGGTAGAATAAAGTGAAAGGCTTTTGGAGGTTTTCTTCTGATACTACACCCATCTTAACCAAGACGTCGTTGAATTTTTGCGAAATATGCAAAAGTTCTCTTGCAAACTCCTGGTTGTTGCGCACGATACCAAAAGATAATTTGTTTCTAGCACTCATTTTGTTGGTAGAAATGATAGTCAAGACTGTATGTATATATTCAAGTTGAGAAGCACAGATACGTTATTGCGCTGTCCGAGATTCAAAAAAAGAGTTGGTGAATTCTTGAAAACTAAAGAAAGCTAAATGGCCCAACTTTTGCACCTTCATAGTTCCTTAAATATATTTCATATTATGTGGTCACAAATATCACACACATGGCCATTTTGAGGGCGCCATTGCAATGGTTCCTCGCAGAGTACTTTGTCATGCTTGAAAGCAGAGGTATGATTGAGAAACTACTCAAGGGTTTTATAGTATGATTTAGGAATAGCTTTAAAACTAAAGAAATTTGATTGGCCCTCAATGGGTTTACAATAGAATGATAAGCTGTAAAAGCAATTCGCATACACAATACTCTCTCTCTTTGTGAGTTATGATGTGCTGCTTTCCAAAAGGCTCGATTATACATGCATTCATCAATAAAGGCCAAAACATACTCAGGCTAAGAGCGTGTTTGTCATATACGAGAACCTTCTCAAGTATGGCATCATTTAATATACAAGATATGTTTAAAAGTAAAACAAATATCGAGTAATTTTTGGCTTGAGGAGCATGACGCATTAGGCCCTATTGTTAAAATTGTTTTAAAGTGCAATGTTGAAATATTTACAAAAGTTTCAAAAACAATATTGTGTTATTCAGCGATTTTATTAATAAAAAACAAACTATCAAAATGATGGAGCTTGTGCTTATCAATCAAACCATAGAGAATATTGAAAAAAACTAAAAGACTAGCTATTGCATGATAATGCTTGTAGCCCCCGATTCGTCAGCGGAAATCTGTCCAAAAAGAGATTCAAGACTGGGTGTATTATCTATTTCGGAAAGCCAAGGTCGTTGAGTGATATTCTCGGCTATCATTCGAAACTTATCCAATCCTTCTCTAACACCTTCAAGCTCCCACCTGAAGGCTGTAACTTCTTTTTCCCCAAATGTAGGAAGTGTATGCTTCGCCTCTTGTTTCTTGTTCTGATGATCCATTTCCTTTTGCTGCTGCTGACTCTGTTCTTCAATACTAGAATTTGGGTCAGCTTCTTGTGTGTTAGTGGAAGTATAAAACAAACTGAGCGTGTTCTCCACATTTTCAAAGGAACACATAGGTTCATGAGAAGGGTCCTTTATGTATTTCATACAAAAGGCAATCATGACATAAGTGAGCCAAAAACGTGCACAAAGTAGCTTGTAATGTTCAGGATTAGTATTAAATATAGCTTTTTTATTAGGGACATCGTCTTCACTGCTGCTTCCTGATTCAGAAGCTGGTGTACCGCATCCTGAAGACCCAATCTTTCCATAGAGACGCAGGTCATCGAGCATTACTTTTTCACTTTGATTCTGAATATCCTCAGTGTTGATTGTTTCAAAACCATACATCTCAAAACCAAGCATAGACTCTGGTAAGGTATCATGATCATTGGTGTCAGCATAATACAAAGGAGTTGAATAACTAACATCTATTTTTGCCAACTTAAGGGCCTTTTCGCATCCCCAGCTGAGAATCAAAATTCCAGCTAGTGGAACATCCTTTGATTTGGAATGCTGAGCCAGATAATAGGCCAGATGAAGAATTACTTCATAGGGAATAGCAATGCTATTCATAGAGATCACATTTTCCTCAACCAACTTACGATTAAGCTCCTCTGAGAGCAAAAGGAGTTTTCCTGCAAAGGCTTTGTTGAGCTCTTGGTTGTTTGGTGGTGGAGACTCACTTCCAGAAAGCATTTTCTGAACCAAGGGATTAACCTGAATGTGTACAGACAGTGAGAGACAGGGAAACGCAGAAGAGGTTGTTGGAGCTGCTCTTTTGGAGTTTGAAATAGGACGGGTAAGAGAAATCCACTGAAAATTGGGACATGGAACAACAAAAATTTTTGGTCTTCAATGAGGATTTAAATACTTTTGAAATCCTCCCTCCCCTCATATTACCGTCACATAATATGTCTAGGAATTATAGGCAATTCCTCCAAATTACACTTTCCCATTTTTTCTTAAATTTAGCCAAAAGATGTGATCATAGAGCTACTCGTGTGCCTTCTGAAAAAATTGTGGCTAATCATAAAACAAATGTTATGATCATTTTCAAAATAATTTTTGGTATAAGATTTTCATTGTAAAATGAAAATTGTTGGTGTATAAACCATACTCTTTAATGCTTTAAATAATTGCCGGCATGTTTTTTTGCATAAAAATCCCGTTCTTTAATCGTACAAAAAATTGGCATCTAAAATTCTTTATAATCCTTAATAAAGTGTAAAAGTTAACCCACACTTAACCCAAGTTGGTAAATTCTATGAGTATCATATCTGATTGGCTATCATAGACCAGCATTGTGTATGTGTGCACCAAGCAATGTGCTGTTAATCCTCAGCAGAAAATGTTCAGGATTTGAGGTGTTAATTCCGCTAACATCCGAACTTTTATTACACTCATGACAAAAGCAGGCTTTGTAAAATATTATAGCCTATTAGGCATTTATTTAATGCATTAGTGTTAATATTTAATGAGGATACAATATGCAAACCTTGTATTCAAATATGGGTGATAATTTTTGAAGGCTACCTTTTAGTGGCCAACAATTATAGGTGCAGCAATCACAGTGAAATGGAGGATGGCCATTTGTTGGTAAATGGCTACCCTTCAAAAATAATCACTCATATTAAGGGCAAATATCACTTGGGATCAGGTATGGAGTAGATGATAATGGGCCTTTGGATTTTAGTCCAACCACAAACCATTTGCTATGCAACTCCTGAGGGCGCTTTTTGCCCAAAGCTTTGTGAACTTTGGCCATATTGATGAGATCTTTTATTGATAGCAAAGTTAAATTAAAAAATAAGAGCTACAGATAATGAATAATGATTCCAAGTAGTTTGAATAGGTAAAACCTAACTTAATAATTAAATTTTGTGGTTGCTGCTAACCTATCAGATATGCTACAACAGAATACTTGGGTCGCTTGCCTTAACAATAATCATTATAAATCCAGTGTTAGTTATTTTTTAAACTTATTTATTCATATTTGAAAAAATGTAGATATAGATATAAAAATAACTAAGTGGTATAAAGAAATAAAGAAAAAAATAACTGAAAATAAAACGTATGAAAAAAGGTGAAAAGAATATAATGAAATTAGATGTGCTTGTTAAAATAATCATATATCGTATATGAGTTCATCTCGCACCCACCAAGGACATTCTTGATAGAACCTACAAATTCTTTATGAGAATGTTTGCAAAGACAAAGAAGCTGGTTCTGTAATTCATCAAGCATCTCCTTCATATGTTGGTTCAAAGTATCGACGTGGTTATTATCACCTCTTACTATTCCAGAACCATGCTCCTGTAGCTCAGTATTGCCACCAGCTCCTGAATTAAGACCATTATATTTGCTCTCAATCTGAACAGCAAATGATCTTTTGAAGAACTCAAAAAAGAACCCGTGGTATGGGTCATTGCACACACCATCAACAAAAAACAGCTTCAGGAATTGTACCAAATCAGAATTGAGTTCATCAAACAGGCCAATATAACCAGTATACTCTCTCAAGTTTTTCAGCAAAATGGCCAACGGGTTTTCATGGCAATTAGTAATATCCAACTGCCTACCTCCCTTTTGTTGGAAAACGCAATAAATTTCTGTAAAAGTGATACACATGATGCCATTAAAAAAGTATTTCAAGAATTTTCTAATAGCCAACCTTCTTTGTATATACTCCACATCCAACCCAGCATCATCGCCATCTTGACTATTGTGGTTTCCACTTAAGTTGGCCAGGTGTTCTTTACTATATGGAACACCCGCATAAAGTTCTCCAAAAATATGAGATATCAATCTTTCATTAATAACCATATCTTCCAAATTACTAGACACTCTTTCAGACATTGCCAGTGCAATAGCTTGACCAGCCAATCGATAAGAATTTTCAACATTCCTAAATACATCAGGATGAGTATCCAAATATTCGGCGCTAATAGTATTGTATGCAAACAAAGTAGTTCCTGGAATTACAACTCCACCGCTACCTTCAGAATTTTTTGGATAAGTTCCACGGATTACTTCAGCAGATTCATGGAAGTTGTTACCATTGCGTTCATCAGCCACAACACGACCCAAAATGGTTTGTTGGTTCTTGTCATCGATTCTGAAATTATGAAAATAGCCTTTTTCAGCATATTTACAAATTTCTTCATAGACAAGATTTATACCAAGCAAATCTTCGGATTTTTTAATCAGGCTGGATTTGTAGAGATAATCGCAGTGAATATCATGGTATTTGGAAAGAGCATAATTCAGATCACTGTTGTAGGAAATATAGTATACCAAGTCGCCTATATTCACTTTGTTGTTTCTTTGTGATAGGCTGGATCTTCTAAATTTGTACACAGGTATGTTTGGATCCTATAGATAGATGGAGAAAAATAAGAAAACATATGTGGTTTAGTAAATGTGTGTTTTGATAAATTGGATGCTGGTTTATTTTAAAGGTTACTTACGGACAGGTCCTTTTCCATTGCCCGGACGCATTTTGAAAAGATTGGTTTAAGTCCGTAAACAACATTTTTAATCTAAAGATATATAAATAAAGTCACAATATTGCATTGTTGGAGATAAATGATGATTCGGGCATGCAAAATGTTGTTGGTGTTATTCTCTTACCTGCTGACCGAACCGCTCTTTGTCAAGGTCCATTATATGGCACTGAGTGAAATATTCAACCAAAATCTATATAGAAATAACAACCAATAATATCATCTATTAGTTATCAATGAACAGCCAGCTTATCCAAATATTACAAGCACTCAATTGCAAACATGTACATACGTTTGAAAGCGAATACAGATCATTCCCAAACATCAATTCAACTTCAGCCATAGAAAATCTCTGCTGACGAGGATAGTTTGGCAAACTAACGAGCTTGGATTGAGCGTTTTGTTGAAAAGATTTAAGGTGAGCATGTCTATAGAACTTATGGAGTCTCGACGTAATGGAGTTAGCGCGATATTGTGGATTATGACCAGTGTGGTAATGATATTCACTACTGAAAGTATTTGGAACTGGAGTATAGAAAGTATAAAGTTTTCTTCCAGGTATCAAAACCCAGCTAATAAAATCATTATAAGCTGGGTCCATAACATCAGAACAAAGACTATCATGTGGTATACCATGAAAGAAAGTGAGAATATTTGAAGTAGTTGTGATACGGATGTTCTAAAAAACAAAAAAAAATAAATCAGCAAGGCTTTTAAAGAATGATTGATTTGTAAAGGCAGAAATAATTGTTGCAATGGCTTACCATAAACTTTAATACAAAGTTCATTAAAGCCGTACGATCGATTGGCCTGTCTATATTCTTAAATGAATACAGCCTGATGAATCTCTCCCATGCACTCAGTTTGTTACAAACTGACAACATCATCTTGGTCAAGGAAATGACACTATATGTTGGAACAACATTGAAATTCAATTCATTTAATTGACGTTTGAGCCTTTCAAGTTCTTCAAGAAGCTCCATTGGCTTTCGATACAAGTTATCTCTGGTAATTTCAATATCAAACATTTTAGAATATTCAGAAAACTCGTCACATTCTGCCGGAGTGATATAGATTGGGTGGATATTATAATTGCTATAATTATGATCATCTGTGTTGACATTACAATTGTGGTTGTCTGGATCAGGGTTTGCAGTTATATTAGGACTGATGCTACTATTGACTGGAGGAAGAAGGTCTTGGTGTGTAAGTGGAATATCAGATGGATAGCTACCAGCAACACCGCTACCGCCGCTGGTACTATTATCAATAGTAACAGCATTCTGGTCCACTTGATGGACCAGATAGTTGACAGCTCTTGCCGGGTGAGGACTAATTTCTGTATATTGACTACTCATATATTATTTCTCTTAATTCAAACTAAAAAAAACGGGGAAGGGAGGAACTTTGTGTTGCTGAGAATTGGTCTCTGTATTTATTCTTAATCTATTGTGCCCCAATAGGTATGTAAAGCGTGCCAAAATTTACAGGAATCATGACATATTCATACAAAGTCTGTTAGTAATAAATTTATTTGTATAATTTATTTATTTCATTTCTAGTTGCTGGTAACCATACATTTTAGTAAACAATAAATATCAATCAAAAGATTAATGCTTTACCTGATCAAAGAAATGCATTACTTCAACATATAATCGAACCCGGCCTATACTTTCTTCCATTAATTATATGTGAAATTATAATTGCTATGCCATATGGGTAATGATTTTCGAAGGGTACCTTTTGAAGGCCAATGATTATAGGCGCACAAACACAGCCAAATGTGCATTTATCCCTGAAGTTTCAGTTTTATGGCATTTTTCAAAAGTTATTAATAATAGCAAATGAATACATTTCTAAATATTTCAAATTGAAATTAAAGGTGACTGGTAGTAATTTCCAACTAATATTGCCACTGACATTGAATACAACAAAGAGTTTTGTTATCTTTGTATTTCTTCCATATCCATGTCTGTATGTTTGTGTCAGTTAGATCCCTTAAGAACTTGCGCAAAAGGATATTTTGTTTCCAATAAACTGGCGATATGCTGCTATTAAAGTTTACGCAATACACAATATCGATTCTTGTGTCAGCAAGCACGCGTTTGAAGCTGGTGTCTGCAACAGCAGGGCACTATCCAAGTAGTTAGGAGGGAAATGTTTATGTGTGTTCAGCCCCACCAACGCCATGCACACTCAACGTTACCTCAACCAGAAATTCTAAACAATCGATGTGCTGTCGTGAGATACCAGAATAGGAAGCAACCATGTTGTGTGCTGGAAGCGAGAGATTTTTTTGGTAACAGCTCGCAGCACCAGCACACAGTGGCAGCGATCTGTTTTGTGGAAACACAGGCACTCAGCCAATGCAACATGAGAGTAGCTATTGAAAGGATCTCAGGATCATCGCCACTAGAATGAGATAGACACAGCATTCAATACAACTGCTGTCAATGTAGCTTTGAACCATTAAGAAAACGCCAAACACACACTCAATAAAACCCTGTCTGACTAAAGCCAAAGTTATGTTGGATATTTATTATCTTTGGCTTGGGACGGGATATTTCTGGAATGTTTTTTAGCTATTTTTCTTTTTAGTCTGCCACCTGTCCACCATCCATTTTATTTATTTCTGTTCTAGTTTATTGTTCGATTTTCTTTATTGTATTGGACCATCTTCACTTTAATGTTATAGATGAAGATCTTCTTTTCTCTTTTCACCTAATAGTCGTTTCTTCCCTTTAATATTATTTCCTCTATATCTCCCCTATCCGTTTCCTATTAACACTGCCTATGTATACGTATATTCTGTTATAAGATATACAGAGTCACACACTTTTAATATATACACCTGTTACCCTTCCTTTATATGCCCCGCTAATTATCCCTTTACCAAAAGTCTCATATTTAACTTTAATATCGCTACTCCCACACCCACTACTCTTATTATCAGCCTAGCCCAGTATCAGTGTCTGTATTCATTCATCTTTTATTCGAAAGCTAAAAGGTAAGTTTTCCACCAAAAACCTATCTTCAGAGCTGTTGTTCTTCATCCTTTGCCAGGTACAAACAGAGTATGGAGAAATGGCCAGTAGTAGTCCTAATAGAAACGCAGTAGAATATCCGGATGGCTCTGATCTTACCAGAGGTCTCTACCACTATGGCTTTCTGCACTATTGCTGCTGCTGCTGCTGTTGTTGTTGTTGACATATGTCCTAATCCAGTTTGCCTCCTCAGCATCTATACTCCCAATCTGTGAAGCATATATGTCCGATAATGTTTTACTATTTCAAGCCACCCAAGCCTTGGTGTAACTCATATATGCATTTACCAAGATATTGCTGCGCCAAGTTTTAATTGTCTACACTACAAATATGGTAACATACTCTGTTATTGTTTTTATTGTCGATACCAACATACATAGATTTCATATATAATCGACGATGCCACCATCAATACACAACAGAAATGTCTCTTTGAATAGCACCAATTCCAACAACATCAACAAAAATAAAAACAAAGAGAGCAGTGAGTTTGCCGAATCCGAAGTTTTGTCATCATTATCATTGTTCAGCACGAAGACGCCAAATACCACCAACAGCAGCAAAGATGTCCGTGGAATTCATATTAGTGACAGTCTCGATGGCTCAGAGCCAAAGTTGTCGTCATCCACCCAAAGACGGTTTGTTGCTTCAAATGATACAATGTTTTCATCTGATAGGTCGCGCATGAGCCGTAGCAGTACCAGCAACACGACTTCCTCTGCCACAACCACAAGCCCACCTTTGAGCCCACGCAAAATATCTGAAATGAGCTCGTCCCAACAGAGTCAGCAGCAACAGCAACAACAGCAATCGACCTCCCAGCAGCAGCAACAGGGATCTGGAAAGAGGCCCCCACGGACTTTATCACAGTTGCTGGCGTTGCCATCAATTCCAGAAAACGAAGATGTTGAGCGGACCACCACTTTGCCTATTGACAATACCGAGAATGGGAGGTATCTTCCACAATCTTTTGATTCAAGTCGAAGTCCAAATGATAGATTTGACCAAGGCACAACATCGATACATGCCATACTATCCAATAACAGTAATAGTAACAATAACAACACCAGTAATAACAATAATAATGCTAACGATATATACGGCTCAATAAACTGGTCACAAATTGAAGACCACAATTTGAGTCATGGCGGACTTCCCACATTGGGGCAAGTTCTATCTCAAAAAACCCAATCGCCCTTATCACTCCAGGACTTTATCACACACTGCACAGTCAGACAGCCCCAGGCTCGTCGCTGGCTGGAGTTTTATTTTGCAGCACGAGCTCATAAGGCCATGTGCAAAGAATATGTGTCTATCATTTCTCGGACAGAGGCTCTCTCAGCGGCCGGTGGGGTCGGTGGAGGAGCTGGCGTCGGCGGACCTCCATCCAGCCAAGTCACGACAAGCATGGATAGTGGAGCTTTGCCTGAATCAATGGGTACAACCACTTCGAGTAGTCACCAACAGCAACAGCAAAACTATGCTGAGATCCTTGCGGGGTTGAGAAGTCGACAAAACTCCGAAGACATTTCGATTCATCAGCCCGTTATTAGCCAGCACGAAAAGACGTTGAGAGCTTTGAATGGCCAAGGACGTTCTGGAAGAAGGCATTCGCATAGATCATCGTCACGAAGGACTACTACCACAACAACCGGAGGCGGGGGCGGCGCTGGGGTTAGTGGAAGTAGTCGACTTAACAGCAACAGCCAAAGAACTACTAGCCATCAGGTATCTACTTCTATCGGCGGTATAACTAACGACAGAACCACTTATGACAGTATCGAGATTGCTAATCTTGCAGCCCAAATCCAAGAAACAAAGGACTTGATAATTTCTCGATACTTTAGAGCTGCATTGGATCCAACTGTTCGAGGAACCTATAACAACATGAATAACATCAATAGCACCAGCAGTCCTGGAGCTGCACCTACTACCACAACAAGCGGTATCAATTCCTCATCAATGGCTGCTGTAGCCGCCACATCCAACATTTTATCAAGTAGTAATAGATTCCAAGGCTCGGTAGCTTCACCAAGCCCACATAGTTCACGTCTAGTTACACCAGGGTTTAGAAACTTTTTGGACCATCAGTTTTCTGGAGGGGGTGCTGGTGGTAGCATGGCAACCAACCTTCTAAACACAAACAGCTCTACCACAAATTCTGGCACCAACAATAACTATCAGCACCGATTCAGTGATGCTTCAGATATTCGTAGAGCAGATGCCAGCAGCCGGGTGAGGACAGTCAGCAGCACAGACCCATTGACATCATCGTCAGGAGCTGAACCCGTCTCCGATTCATCGCCCAGAGCCATGTCAACCGACTCCCAATTCCTTCCGGTTAACAATCATTATCACCGCCATCATCACCATCGTGATAACAGCAGTGGTAGTCCATACTTGCGTCCATCTCGTCTCAGCAACCCTCCCAGTTACATGCGGCAGCCACCATCGACGCAAACCCAAAACATGGGGCTATCAATTTCAACAAGCACGAACCGGAACAGCTACAACACAAGTTCAAATCACCGAACCAGCAGCAGTCACAACAACAACACCAACATCAACAGCCGTAGTAGCAATACTAACCCTGCCACCTCCAGCAATAGCCCCAACAATGCCTTGAGCAACACCAGCAGCAATGTAATCTACCTAATGGTCTGGCCCGACTACGTCTTAACCGACATGAGCCAGCGACTTCAGGCCGAAGAAGCCGAGCTAGACGGGTCTCTCTTCAACGCGGCCATCTCGCATGCCTACCAAATGCTCGACACGATGTATTACCCGGTATTCCTCAAAGACGCAACCACCAGGAACGTCACCCGTCCTCATGGCACATTCCGGGTCATGGTTGCGTATTTTATCTTGGTGTTTGCTTTTGCCTTGCCATTGTCGTTAATTCTGCTGAACCATAAGCCCAAGGCCACGAGGGCATGGTGCTTGATTCCACAGCTTATTGGATGGTACAATATGGTTACTGGGTTTAGTGGGTGTGATATTTTATTGGCCGTGTTTAGGAGGTATCAGTTTCCTCAATACTTTCCATCGCTATTGTTTTGTCCGGAAATAATCAATCCCAATCCCAATGCGAAGTTGTCGGAAAAGAGTGGGGGGTATCATCATCACCAGCAGCAGCAGCAGCAGCAGCAACAGGCTCAGCAGTATCAACCAATTCCACAGCAGCATCATTATGGTGGGGGGATAACATCTTCGTTGGCTTCTAATGGTGTTATTAGAAACAGGAGTCATAGTAGTTTGTTATCCGGAGTTATTTCATCGACCCAACTCCGAACTACTCCACACCACCACCACCATCATCATCATCATCATCATAGACACCAAATGTCACAGCATAGTAGCCGAAGCCATCATAACCATCACCATAGAAGAATATCAGGAACGGCTGGAGTTCGTTATTACAATTCTGTCAATATCGTAGATGCTAGTAATAACATTAGCCATACTAGATATTCTTCTGGAGGAGTTAGCCAGCCTCTACAACAACAACAACAACCACAGCCACCAACAATTGTAGCAGCAAACAGAAGACCCAGCTGGAAAGAATGGTTATTTGTGATCAGCAAATCTCATGACAACGTTGCTTCAATGATGGTACTTAAGCGCACGCTTAAATGGCATGCCTGGGGATTGATAATGTGTACGTTATCGACGGTTATTTTGTGTGTGGTTCCTGGAACTCATATCTTCAAATCATAATCATGACGATGCCAGTGTTTTTTTTGCTGCAGCAATATATATATTTATAATATAGATAGACCTATTTGCATACTAACTACACCATCACCACCCTAGCTACTACTACAATATCCTTATTCGGTTTTTACTCTCTGCGTATAATGATTTTTCTTTTTCAATAAATACTACTAATAACAACCTATTAAAGTCTTCAATTGGAAGTATTTTTGATACAAAAGGGATAGCTATTTAGATTTGGAAAAGAGTAACATCAATGGAGACATATAACTATTGATTCTCTGAAGAATGGCATTTTGTTGGTCAACAGAAATATGCGGACTTTCCAATTCCCTAATGTCATTCAAAAGACAATACCCGATATTGATTTCCTTTTTTCTTGATCCGGATAAAGGAAATATCATCGATTTAATGAATTGGAAAATAACCGAAGGAGCCAGAGTCACAAATCCAGTACAGTTGCTGCCTGTGTAATCGCTTGAATTGCTGTTAATAACATTTAGCGGAATACCACTGGCACTATTATAACCATTGATGGTGGTGGTGGTGGTATTGGTATTATCTTGTGGATCCAAAATAAACACATTTTGACGCAATTTCTTTGTCAAGCACAACAAATTACCACGAAACACTGGATCTTTGTTGGAGGTGCTCTCATCACCTTCATTATTGTTTGAGCTAATCTTGGTAGTTGAAATTAATGTACTAATTTCCCAGACCCCAAACTGAATCTCTCGTACCGCATATTTCTTTTGCTTAACAACCTTGACATCGAAGCTATCAACCAACAACCACTTCCAAACCTTATAAACCCCTTTCATTGCAAAATAGCCAATCCCAATAGCAGGCAAAATGGCCAAAACCAAGAAATTCAACTCATTGGCTTTAAGCAATTTGTCCATAGCACTTAATGCTAACCCGGCATCGACTTTGACTTTTTGAATTTGTATCAGCATGGCTTCAACTAGATCCCCAAATATGACATTACGAATAGGGTTTTGGATTTCTTGAGTGTAGTGTTGCATTATATCGGTTAGGTCACCACGTCTTACTCGGTTTAGTATTTCATTTGACCAGTCGCTACTATTATTATTACTACTACTACTACTACCACCAGCAGCAGCAGCAGCACCGGTAGCAGAATTAACTAGAGAGTCGTGAGTTTTTTGGTTGTATTTAGCAGCGAAATTTAATACCATATTTTCCAATACTTTAATATCACTTTCCAAGGCCAAATTTTCTCCATCTCCACCACCACCACTTGTATTATTTCCAGAGGATGAAGAATCTAGTACGAGTTTTAAATTATCTTGAGGTCCATATCTTATGATTTTATAGGCTTCAATTAATGGGTCTCTAATATACCTGATTACATAGTTTTTGGTGGTTTCGAAAATGTCCCTAGAAATTTCCGCCATCGATCTTTCGAGGCTTTTGAAAAATTTGGATATAGTAAGATTTGCAAGGATCCAGGCGGTTATTGGGAGCCACAGTCTAGTAGTCAGTGGTGGAATTTTGTGGGGTCCTAGATCTGTTAGTTGTCCAAGTTGATAGTAGTTGTGGTGGTGACGAAGACGAAAGTGGGGTTTGGTTGTTGAGATTTGGTCGATTAGAATTGAAAGTTTATTGATTGTTGTTTGTATATCTTCAGCATTATTATTATCATTGTTGTTATTGCTTGCTGTCGTTGTTGTTGCTGCTGCTGTGACCGATAGTTCTGACTTTTGACTGAATATTTGTTGTTGGATGTTTAATAGCAGAGATAAAGGATCTTGATCGTTATTAATATCTTGTCCACCTTTAATAGTATTTAATCCTATTGGTTCTGTGGCTGAGGTTAGCTGCCCAATTCTATAGACTACCTTATTACGCATTTCCATCAATTCTCGTTTACTTTTTCGAACTTCGTATCGAACTTTTTGTAGCAATTTCATATTATCAAGCCGAAGCGGATTAAGAATGTTTCCATGCTTGTTGATATAAACAAACGGCTTTTTTGACGACCTTCCATTATTACCGTTATTAGAAAAGGCAGTCAACATTGTGTCCTTTGTACTCTTTTGAAGGTCCTTCAAAACCTGGGGGAAAAGTGTGATTTCACTTTTATTTGCTAACAGAATATCAATATCTTTGTCACTATCATTACCACCATCACCTTGTCTGTCTAATGCTATGTTATTGTAGTACTTTTCCCAGGCATTCAGGACTATTTGGTGGCCACATGTTGCTAGCCTTCGAGGCAAAGTCTGGAGGAAGTACCAAAACAACGTAGTAGACGATTGATCTTGATTTTCCCAGTATTGGATGGTGGTGGATATAAGGTAATAGTCGTCTATCAATTTATCTGATATGTGAACGCTTAACGCGGCTATGGATTGAGCCAGTATGATGGTCGTCAACTGGGCATCTATAGAAGAATCTAATGTGCTACTTGCAGAGCTAGTGGTAGCTTTTGATGGTTTGTGCATCGTTATGAGCATTAAAAGGTTGGATTGGATGTCTTTTAGAGAAGGCACAGGAAGCCTTGGTTTTGATTGAATAACAGCATATGATCCATCGTTCTCGCTGTCATCGTATCTTCCGCTTGTCAACATGACCGAATGTTGTGACTTCCTTGTAGACGTGGCAGTAAATACTTGCAGTGAATTGTCTTCAGGGCTCGTCAATAGAATTTTGGAGTCTATTAGTCGGCCGATGACGTCGTATCTAGCCTCATTGATTTTATAGAGTGGTGTTTTCAGCTGCTCAGTGTCTTCGTTATCAGCATTGGTACTGGAAGCCTGGGTTGTAGCTGGGTCTAGGTCGATGTGTTTCAGGCTAATATCCCGAAGCAGAGACTCGAGGATATAATAATACTGATCTGATTTGAAGTCCATGACTTTTTACAAACAGAACCAAAGTCCAAGTGATGAACCGTCAAAGAAAAAGAAGTTGTTTGAAGGCAATGTGGATGCGTAACGCATAAAATATTGTGATTGTATACTGGTTAATAGATCAGGTTTGAGCGTCGTCATTGTAGAAAATTACGGGTAATCTATAGTAGTGATTCTAATCACTGCTAATCTCATCATTCTGGATTAAGTGAAGGACAAATCATAATAAAAACTTTTCACTAGCATTGGTCTGTTTCAAGGGCCAGTATAAAATGACAAGGCTAGAGCAAAATATTTTGCAACATAAACATCTTCTCTTTTCTTCTTCTTATCATATACTTGTCAACCTTATGTATTTTTAGTATTGGTAAGTGTTGTTGGACCATTTTATTCTTATAACTCCATCTCTAGAAAAGTATCCATGATGATTGCTTTGCCGCCCCAGGCGGAATTTTAAACTAAATGTGTCGATAATATAAGCACTACCCATTTTGATCTGAACCTTCTTCGTCTTAACGAATATTGCATATTCTTCAAATTCCAATATTTTTGCAAAGAATATATAACTAACATGTTTGTTCTTGTATAATTTCTTGCTCTGGACAGTATAGTTATAACACTACTACTTCTTTATCTCTTTGGTATATCATGCGAAACCATTTGGACATGATATTATAATATTATTGTAAGTACTGTCTCATCTTTCAAAACCCTCCTCCTTTCAAAAAACTTTTTTTGCATACCTTTTGAATGATGGTTTTCCATGCTAATACTGAAGAGGGCATTTGTTCTTTAAAGGGACCGCTCTGTTCGCTACGCTTTCTTGCATTTTTGTGTGAGAGATGCATATGGCAACCTAGAGGCCTTTGATGGTACATTTGTTTTTCTTTGTAGAAAAGCTTTCTTTTTATCTCTGACATTCTATTTTATAAAAATTGCGCTTTGGCATAAGAATTTATTGACTTTCATTCATCTGACTAGCCTTTAATTGTGTGTTGGGAATATAGGTATTTTGTACGATTTTTCTGGTGTATTATAAAACAAACAAATAGCGTGAGTTAGTTTGGTTGTGAGCCACTTTCTGGACATAGTAATTTTAACTGATTGTCTAGTAAAATACAATTATATTTCACATTTAAGTTAAGATAAATATTGTTACTGGATAATTATATTTTGGTTGAGCTTCCCAGTTGCTGCCAGGACAAAGGAGCATTTGGAGATCTTTGCCTTTAATCCAAGGAATGTAATATTTTAAATCCGCTTTTATAGGTACTCTTTGAGAAACAACCAATGCATAAAAAGAATCTAGAAAGCTAAGGAGGGCTTCCTTTTTGATTTCCCCGATCTCTTTCTAAAAAGGAATAAAAGTCTAGACTTGACTGGCCACAGGCAGTTCTGGATTTTTTGAAGCATTACCCTATCTACAAGACTTGGTATTTATTTTTGTACAGTTACAATCTCACGCACTATTCACACTCACGCTTGGCTGTTCAACTGTGATATTGGTTTTTGGAACAATAGCCCAAACATTCCCTCACTCCCAAGTTCAATAGCACTTAAGCTAAATTTTTAGGTTATTCCTGACAAAGTTTGTTGCTTTATTTATTTGTTTCTTCATCGACCCTTTTCATATTTTATTCGCATTCCTCCTCCTACTACTACTTCAATTTTAAATTCCTGAGTAATACTTGCAGGAAGGGTTGAACCAATAGAACCAACCCACATAATATACAAGAATCATTATAAACGCATTGGGTTACTGCATCTCATCATTGTTACAAGCTATTTATCAAGACACTTAGGTGCCCCAGCCAACCCCGTGCAAGCCAAAATCCTTTATTATCTAACCAAGTCAATCCGGGTCAGGTGCACTACTTCATTTAGTTGTACATTTGTCCCCGCAGCAGCAGCAGCAGCAGAGTAGCTATAAACAGCAAGTTCATCAGACCCAGCTAATACAATAAATCATCCCTTGCTTTTTATTATTCCAAGAGAACAATTTATAATTTCTGGGATTTTGCTTATTGAGAACTTGTGTGCGTATGTGTTTGTACACATTTATGTGTGACTTTCTATCGCATTCAAACACTAAATTCGCTACCACCACCACCCCTCCTTCTTTCCTTCTTTTCCACATATTTTAGAATATTTTATTTTAGCCCTGTTATTTGTCCTATTTTAATATTCCATCTTTTTCTCTTTCCAATTCCTTCCAATGACCAAATTGGACTGGCCCTTGTACCAGGCCTTACAAGACAGCCTGTTGGCAACAAAGGCAGCAGCAGCAGCAACGAGTAACAGCAAGGGTGGGCCATTAAACCTCCAACAATCACCACTGCCACCCCCACCGCCCGCACATATACCAGTCAACACTAGTGGAAGTCGGCCGTATTTTCATGGACTTTATCATTGGAAGCTGGTTCGGTTATGGATATTCCTGGGATTTCTTATATACTATTATATGTTTCAAAGCAGGAATGGATATTGGCAAACGATGAAACGAAAATCACGGTCAGCAGTGCTTAATAATACTAGAAAGCAAAACCACAATCCAACAAGAGCACCTACCACTACTTCTGCTGATACTGTCTGTTCTAGCCAAGCGGCGCAGAGTGGTGGTAGTAGTAGCAGCAGCAGCAGCAACCGTGAAGATAGTCAAAATAGTGCAACACATAAGCATTGTATCTCGCTTTTGGCATGGCTTATTAGAAAGACGCCATTGTGTTGGCAAATACTCGCTAGCATCAGAAAAAAGGTCGGGGGGCTGGATGTTAAGCAGTGCATATTTGGCTGGCCCAGTATCCTGCTCTACCTGAGAGACGAGTATGAGTCTTTTATCCATACATGTTTGTTAATATATTTTGCCCGCAGTGTAAGTACCTTCATCCTTCATCCCTCCTTGCAAACACTGCTATATGGGTAGTTATTTTTGAAGGGCTATAGACTGTGATCACTCATTTGGCTGTGATTGCCCCTATAAATATTCACCTTCAAAAATTATGATCCATATGGCTACTGCTATTGCTAAACAGCTAGCATTTACTGTAGTGGCAATATATTTGTGTTTCAGCCTATTTGTGTTTAAATGCTGCTACTGCCCGGGCAGCTGCACTAGCATATATGGTCTCTGATCCGACCCTTTTATGGGCTTATGCAAAGACTGCCACGGCAGTGATCTTGAAACCATGGAGTTTATAACAGCCCGTTTTGCTTAATATACTTTAGATTACGTGGACTGAGAAGCATATGATTACCCCATTGCCTGTAAGTTATTTCAGCTCTGGTTTCCATTTTGTGGACTCCAACTTTCTTTAGATCCGCTTTCCCAGCACAGAGGCACAGCCCGCATACTTTGCAGTTTCCTTGGATTACAGCTAAATCAAACCGATAATAATTATTACCTACATAGGGCCATGTGGTAATTGATATGCCTGTGGACATTGCTGCCTGGCACTTTGAAACTGTAAGTGGTCCTTTGGTACTATTTCCCCATATATGCACCTAATACCAGTTTAGTGGTTCACTACGACTGTTCGCATCCACACATGGGTACCACCAATCTGTTTCTTGATTTTTCAGCCATGATCCTGGTTTTTGGACATGTCTGCGACTGGTCGTAATTTTTATGCTGCCAAGATTCGCTAAATCAATTAGCAGTTTACATCCCTGCCAACTATCGCATCTACCATGTGGTCATATCCCCACTCTCTCGTTCAACCACCCAGGCAAAGATCTATGTATATATGTGTGTGACCTCTGGTTGCTTGTCTTCACCATTGTGTGTAAGCCTTCTAGACCCTGGAAGAGACCCTATAACATAGCTTCCGTATATTGATCCACTAGTATCTTCAATATCCTGGTATTATTACTCTTCTTCTTCTTCTTCTTCTTCTTCTTGTCTCCATCTTCCATTTTATTCTTTTGTATCCATCTCTCCATCTCTCTCTCTTTCTCTCTCTCTTGTATCCATATACACATTATCGCCATTTCAGCATTGCCATCTCCTTACGAATACGTCCATTGATTTCTATTCTTACCACGCCCACATATACATATATTCCTGTAAGCACACATTCACACACGTGGTTGCCATCTGGATCTTCTTCTCCCGCATTTCCTGCTTCAGACTATTTCCCCACTTGTGCTGTCTGAAGGATAGAGAGCGCCTTCCGTGGCCTCCACACGCTGTCTCCCCCGCACACTCTGTAGCCTTCTTTCTTGAATGCCTCGTGGCTGAATTTCTATTCTGTTCTTTCCACATTGTTTATCCAGCTCTCCTCCCCTCAATTCCCACACACACACACACACACACATATATATATACCCAAAGAAATTCACATCTTTTTCTTTCCAACCCATTCGACCTCAACCTATTCTTCCTATCGATAGTATTTCCAACCAAATTTTCCCCACACATTCCCTTTTTGTCAACACTTCTGTCTCTGGCTTCATTGATTTCAGATTCCTAGTTCTTGGAATTTCCCACCTTAGTACAAACATCCACTCTTTTACATCAGTAGTGCGTGCGTGCGTGCGTGAGTGTATGTGACTTCCTGAGGTTTTTACCACACGCACACAATACTTCTGGTTATTTTCCACTTTTGAGATGCACATCATTATTACTTACACATCGTCTAATCTCCTTATCTAAACATTTCCATATATAACTGCAAGCATACTATTGCTGATTCGCATTTGTTTAACCTTATTACTTTATCCTCTGCCATATTGTTGTTTAGATCGATTATATTTCTATCAATCTTGACTCCAGTCAATACAACACTAGTGGTCGAGTAAAAGGCAGATATTCAACCAATAACCAAAAATCGGCAAAGAACTACCAACAGTTGTCTAGTATAAACACTACCACCATGGGTGCAGCCGAATCAGTTCCTCTTTCCGCGTCCACCTATCATTTGGGTTTCCCGAGTTTCAGGACCAATAACAGTAATAATAGCAGCGGTGACGAAAAAGATAGTGCCACCGTTTCAAGTAGCAATAGCACCGGCGATGCATCATTTGGCAGCGATAAAATTAAAACTAGGTACCAATCCATCAATTCCTCTAGTGCATATGATAAACTAACTAGTAAAAGGTGCAGCAACTTTGCTGTTGGTGATTGTCGTAGTGGTGATCATGGCGGGAAAAAACATATAACAGCTACCACCACCACCACCACCACCACCACAGAAACACCAGCATCAGCAGCCTCTTTTTCCAAATATAAAAATAACAGCTATTCTGATGGTATTCGTAATAGTGATCGAACCAAGCAGCAGCGAATATCACAGACTGTTTCTAATACAAAAAGGAGATGGAAATCCATTGGCCTTCCTGTTTCATTTAAACGATCGGGTTCTCCACACAGCATAGAGAATCTGAAACATTCTTTATTGCCAAACAAGACCACCACCACCACTGCTGCTGCTGCTGCTGCACCACCTGCCATAGACTCAACAAAATCATGCGAGTTTTCTTCTGTAGGAAATAGTTTTTCCAATCTTTATATTTCTAAAAAGGACAGCGACAGTCTCGAGATACAACCATCCGAAGGACAAGGAAAAGGTGGAGGTGCTGTCCGAGCTTCACCAAAAATCTTTACTGCTCGTAGCTGTAGTCATCTAAACCTTTCTTCTCATTTTCCCCACGTTGTTACTACTATTACCACAAGTCAAAAGTCTACCTCTAATGATCGCAGCAGCAGCAGTAGTAATAGTAGCAGGATCTTTGGTAGAGTAAAGTCGTCACGCTTTATGTTTAGTACCAGTACCAGTGACAAGAACAACGACAACAACAGCAGCAGCAGCAGCAACAACAACAAGGCCCCACCTACTCCATCTGGCGGTATGGGCATGGCGTCAAGCAAGAGTCCTCGTATCAAGCTGCACAAGACATGGAAGCCTCTTACTTCTAATGGGTTTATTGACAGCGACGATGATGATGAAGATAGCGATTATGGTGCCAGCGACAGTCCACATAGCAGCATTAGCGATATAGAAGAGGAAATTCAAAAAGAGGGTAACGACAAGAATAGCAACAACAGTAACAGGAACGACGGTGGTAGGCTTTCCAAAGAGGCAAACAAGAATAAGCGGCTTGGTGGCGCAAATGCACCATCTTCGCGTTCCCACAGTCGATCAGCTTCTTATTCATCCGCACGCACCCTTCCTAATGCATTCACCAACGCCCTTGCTGGGTTTGGAGGAGTTTTCTCATTGAGTATGTCGTCTAATAAAGACGGTAAGAATGAAAAGAAAAGCCAAAATGTATTCAAAAGCGGGTTTTCCACACAGACCTCCAAGAAAAATGCTGCACCTAACCATTGGTTGACAAACCCTGCGGGAAATCAATATGACCATCAATGCAATGGCGACATGCAAAGAACCAAGAGACCAAGAGAAGGAGGGGACCATGTCGTACAATCGCCCTCAATTTTCCATGAAGGAGCCAGCAGCAAGCGTGGGGTCAATGACCAGGGGGACGGTGGCAGCTGCAGAGCTGCAGGAGCTTCAAGCTTATCGGATATAAACGTAACTGATGCAGCAACAGACCACCACAGCAGACAAGACATTCAAGCAGTTCTACTACCACATTGTAACAATTGCTGCAATAGTAAAGACGACACCACCAGTGACGATGGAACAAGAGATTTAGCGTGCTGCTGCCACACAGAGTTGGAAGCCCAGGCCTCACATCCCAATTCCATGTATGGCGCTCCCAAATATTCCCTCACTGGCATGGGCCAACAATCCTCCTTTTCTCATTCACCCGCAGGCGTTATGGACAATGCCTACATCAAGCTTTCTGACCCAGGCGACACAACCACCACCACCACCACCAATTCAAACACTATTAAAAACAGCGTTAGTGCCACCAACGACAGTATTGACACTGAACAAAAAGATCCTTCTTTATCATCTCGCATTTCTTTTCCAAAAAACTCAAAACTTTATCTACCAAGTAACAGCCCCTACGCTTCTTTTTCGTCGCTCTTTTATTCCGCAACCGCTTCTACTATTTGTACTTCATCACCGCCAATAGCATCTTCTTGTATTACTAGCCACGACGCCCACTCTTCTTCATCTCCACCACCACCAACAACAACAACATCATCATCATCAGCCGCCATGCCTCTTGCATCCTACAACCAGCATCCCAGTAATCTATACAACTTGGACTATTACCACCTTTACCAGCAACAGCAGCTCCAGTGCGGTCGTAATGGCTCTTCATACAATGTCTTCCCTATCATACAGACCCCAAAATCGGGACAGAGCTGGTACTTGCCACGCTCAGGAACCATCATCCACCAGCAGCCTCCCCAATCTGCATCAGCGCTCTACCGCAAGCAGCAGAGCAATAACCGAGGAAACCGACCCATCAACGAAGTCCAACAGCAATGGGTTTACAACCTTTATCAGCGCTACTACCCTACTTCGCCCTCATCATCGGTTTCTTCAACTGGTAGCAGCGATAGCTCTAAAACCAGGTCTTCCACATCCACAAGTACTCCCGATTCAACATTAGACTTGCTTGAAGAAAAGGGTGTCAATTCCTCTCATCTAAACAAGACAGGAGGAGGGGCCTACATCGCTGCTGCTGTTAGCGCCACAACAACAGGCTTTAGTGACCATGACGACGATGACGATGCCACGATAACAGATCATGACGCTAGCAGTACTGACCATGATCTGGACTATATTGACTCATATTTCTCATCTAATAGCGTGTCGCCTGTTCATCAAGCAACCAAAGCCTTCTAATAACGCCCTCTTTTATTATTATTACTACTACTACTACTACAGCTATTATCTCTAATATTGTGTTCAATTTCTATACAAACCACTTTTGTCCTCTCCCTATTCTTCTTCATCATCATCACATACCATGTACACGTACATACATTCACATTCCTTGTTGTCGATATTACTATTATAAATCTTTGCCCTCTTTATTGCAATAAATTTATTTACAAGCCGATCCAAAGAGTAGTCGTATCTGTCTTTATAAGCTAAACATGGTTTAACAATGGAAAGTTCATCCATATGGCGTATAACAATGAGATTGCGTGCGTGTTGACTGAATTGCAGCAACATAGTTGTTATGGTGGCCCATTGTCGTCTTAATGTAAATACATGGTATAAATGTATGCACGCGGGTTTTTTATTTTCCCAAATTAGTTGGGATTGTGTAAGTGAGTGAATAATGGGGCCCTTTTCTTGTATTTTTAGGATTTGGGTTTTTGTCCAAGAGAAGAGGACGTATGGCTGCACTGTCAAATTTATGATGTTTGATGTGGCTGAGATAGAAAAATTTTTATCAAAAAGAAAGCGAAGTGGATTAGGTAGGGCACATGTTATTGTGATGTATCGAATTATATATCTAACTAATGAAGTGTAAGCAAAAAGAAAAATTTGGGATGGAAGGAGTGAGGGAGAGACAGACAAAAGCATCAGTCAAATGAACTGATTGATTGTGTGTGTTCATTTTTATGTTGCATGGTATCTGCATGGCGTTTTCTTTTTCTTTCTTGGGTTTTATATTTTGGTTGTGTATTGAATGAATGAATGAATGAGGGGGATTTAGAAAGAATGTAGTATCAGTAGTTTAAAGATAGTTGTTGGTTTGAATTAGAGTTACTAATATAATAATAATAATAATAATAATAATGCGGAATTTTTCTTCTTACTTTCTTTATAATCAATAATGTATATCTTGATATTGTTTTATGAATAAACACTATCATCCTAACACACACACATACTTGTATATATATATATATATATATATATATCAAAATACAATGTATGTTTGAATATACGATGAAATGCAAGGATATATCTTTGCAAAAAATAAAAAGATTCAATGTATCATGTATGTGTAATAATGCACGGAAACTTGTTATGAATTGTTGTTTAGAATGATTGTAATATCCTTCCCAATATTGTCATTTTTTCATCTGTGTTTCCGAGGGGGAGAGAAGGAGGAGGAGGAGGAGGTATACTAGCGGAAAAATCCATTACACAAATCATAAAAATGGTTTGTCAAAGTTGTGTCAACTTTTTTTCATAAAGAACTTCAAAGGAATCAACAACAAATAACAAAACACAAACATATGTTGTGGTGGCAACAATTATTATATTTTAGTCTATTTAAAAAAAACAAAATTTTGGTATTGATATAAATAGATTGGAAATATATTATACATGTTTGTTTTCACGTTTTTTATATTTGTGTTGTATGAAAAGATTTATTTAAGCCTCTAATCTGTCCTATGTAACTAACCAGCCATCCGGTGAGCCAAACAAAATAACAAACAAGGTAAAAAAGTGTTATATTGTACATCTTGTTTATACCTTATTGTGAGGCTGGAATCTGTCAATAATGTCAAAGACGACGACGACAACAACGATGATGATGATGATACAATAATAGCTTTGTTTGTTTGTTTGTTATTTAAAAAGTACTTTAATGTTTTGAAAGGAAAATTTTAAAATCAGACGTTTTTATCTATAATGATCTAGTTGTTTTCCATAAACCAACTCTCCTATGTGTGTCTTGATGGCTTTAGCTATACAAGGCAGTCAGCCACACACGCGCCATTATTAGCCATAAACATACACGCCTATATTGTGGATGTTGATGATCTATTATTAAATGGTTTTGCTTTTATGGAAATATTTAACAGATTATATATCTGCTCACTAATTGGCAAACTCTCCACCAAAAGGAAACAGACAGACTGATGGTACCTCTTATGCATCCCATATAAATCAGCACATAATCGGTTCATTTTGGCTGAAACCTTAGTACTGATTGATTAGTATTCAATGGAATATCATAGTGCCCATTTAGACACAAGACTCTGCTAACTGTTACTTTGTTTATAAGAACTTTTATGTTATCATTCACTTTTAAATCCATTGCACATACACACGTGATACTCATGACTCTTTATTTATCATTTCTTCTATAATTCTATCTGAAAGATCTTCAAAGAAATTGGATTTATATCTCAATTTGAGTAATAACTTTTGAAGAGTGCCTCCTTTTGGAGGCAGCCAATGATAATAGGGGTAGAAACCACAGCCAAATGGGTGTCCAGTTTTATTAGTAAACATTTACCCTACAAAAATATTCTCCCATATTATAATCTTAATTGTGTGCTCATTTTGCTTCATTGTGACTTTAAGGCATTTTTGCCATGCTGTTAGTGAAAAGACTCCTTCAATATCCTTTAGTGAAAAAGTTTAATCTCACGTATCATCAGCCAAGTAGTATAAAAGGAAGTATCGATACGCACATTGGTTTAGCAAAGAAAGATTCTATATCAAATGAATAAAATAGTTTTTAGAAATAAAAGGGATTTTCAGTGGTTAATATAAATCTGTGTTGTTCAAAAACATTTATTTTTGGTAATGACTTGTAAACTTTATTTAAAAATATCTAATAAAAAAAATACAAAAATTGGCCTATATAAAAAATAACCATGCCTAATTAATAATAATGATGATTGGCTAAATGTTATTCATAAAAAAGGAATATTATTTCTTCTTTTCTTTTAATTATCTATAAGCAAATATTGTCGTTTCAAATAATTACTCGACAAAGATCTTAACTATGGTTTATACAAATAGAGATAATAAATAAAACAACAAAGCCGATGGCAAATATCCCAGTTGTGACCAAGAACACATATCTCCAAAGGGTAGGAACAATAGTAGGTAACAACAATGATGGATTGTTGCTAATGCTCATCAATCCGGTTCCTTGCCATCCAATTAGGCTAGAGCTAGCAATGCCGTGGTCTACCCGAGCTTTTGGTCTATTGATTAGACGGAGACTGGTCATCCAGTTACAGTGTAACAGTATGAATTGAACGACATTGGAGATAATGAAGACGATTGAAAATATGGCAACAACGTTAATTAGTAATAGAGTTGGTTTTGGTGTTGATGATTCTGATGATGGTTGAAGTATAGAGCTGACTTTAGTTAACCAAGAAGAGGAGGAGGAGGAAGAAGAGCTCCGAGATCCATTTTGAGAATGTAAAGATCCAATAGTAGCAGTAGTAGCAAGATAGATATTGAACGAAAGGTTTGAAATCAATGGACCCAGATTACTCCAAACGTTAAATAGCGTCAAGGCCAAACCTCTTTGAGCCGAATCCGTAAGGACAAGTGGAAGAGTCGAAAAAATAGTGGTTATTCCGATTGATTTTCCAGCCGCAATCAAAATGGGAGATACAATTCCAACAACACCAAAACTGGAATCGGAATCGGACATTTCGGTAGTATCATCGGACTTTGAGCTATTGTTCTGGTAAACGAGTGTAATCAAATTTCCAGAACAAATAAACAATGATGCGACAAGTAAGACTGATGTACGGTGAGCAAACCTGTAAGTCCAAAGACCCGTCAATAAGCATGTAAACAGCTGGACAATCTCCGGAAGATACAGCCAAATCTGGTTATTTCCATCACTACTGGTCATGTTGAGTCGGGTGATAGCAGCAATTGTAGACTGGTTTGATACCAATGATGTTGATACTCCCAACAGTAGCAACAAAGCTACAAGAACCCAGAAAGTCTTGGCCAAGTGATGCGACATTTCTTCAATTGATTTGATGGTCCGCAGAAAAATTTTGTCTGGTCGCTTTGACTTGGAGATAAATCGAGCAAACATGCTTTTATTGGAATGTTTGTTGATTTTCTTTGAGTAGTTGTTGTTGGGGCTGGTAGTGACCATCAGTGAACAAGGCGGTGGGGAGGCAAGTGTCTTTGACCACGAAAATATCCTTGTGGGTAAACCATGAGAGAATCTGATGGTTGGTTTCAATGTTGGACTCCCTTTATTAGTGCTATTCGACTTTCCATTGCTATTTTTGCTGTTATTGGTATGATTGCCAATACCAAGGTTGCCCCGCCAGTCGTAAAGTCTTGCAGAGTTTGGGTGGGAAGACTTCTCGGACTCAAGCTGGTGATCCATTTTGATTACGCTGTGTCTGTTAATATCGTCACCACCAGCACTATAATTCAAAGTAACCATGGTATTTCTCTTACTATTGTTTTTGGCTTTGGTTTTTGGTTGACAGTGATTGCTATCATCATTACTTTGGCCACAATTGTGACTGTGTGGTGATTGTTGAGATGGTACTTGCAATAGCCTTGATAGTGGAATGGGCGGAGATGTTGCTCGACACCCATCAGCAATATCAGAAATATTGTTGTCGCTCTCGCTCTCAGTACCAAAAAGGCTGGGGATCTCGTTTTTTGTTGTGGATATCTGGATATCGACCAAGGAAACCTCATCATCGCTCAAATCCATGTTGCCACCACCACCACCATTGATGCTTATATGACTACGGCTACCACCAACAGCATTAGCAGGACTACCAGGCGATGTTTCAGTGGGGCAAAAGGTGTCTTTGATACTAGGCTTATTTCTTATACTTTTCTTTGTACCGCCATTCTTGAGGTTAGCAAGATATGATGGTGAAACAACCGCTGTTGCGCCATTGTCCGCGTATCCATCCAAAGTGTTTGTTGTGCTAAACGTCACAGAAGCATTGTTGATGGAACCACTATAATTGTTTACTGTATTAGTGGTACTAACAGCAGCGCCCGTAGTATTATTACCATATCTGCGGCTATGGGATCTGGTGGTAGCGGCAGCAACATTCGATAGTCCCCTGTTATTACCAAGACCCCTGACATTACGAGAACTACGGTGATCAGTGGTCGTTGCTGTGGACTCAAGTGATCCAAAGATGTTGAGATTACTTGCAGTCCGGTTATGACTAAATATATATCGAGGAGTATAGCTGGACTTTGGTGGGTACCTGTGCGCCAAGATTTTGTACAGCCAAAGGCAACCCAGGGTAATTAACGAGAATATAAATAATATCCAACCAAAGACGACCTCTTGTACTATTGGAAATGACGTTGTGCTAGAGGTATTTAGTGTGTTGTTACCACTAGCACTAGTCTTTTTACCTAATATAACAGCCAAATGGTGGAACGCAAAGAATACGCCGATAGCTAGCGAGAATGTTTGGCCCCTGAACCATTCCAGTAAGATCCATTCAAGAATTATAGACAGTCCGCTAATTCCGAACGACAACATCATAAACCCAGCTGTCGTAAGCTTAGTACTGCCACTGTTCCTAGAGATAGCCATGCCTTGGCTATCTTCTTGGGATATAATCGATGTCGATTTCATGGTACTATACCCAATTGCCATCCCCAAACTACCCAAACATTGGGTTAGAACCAACAACGCACATCCTATCGATATGATTCCTGTTGTTTTGTTCATAATCGAGTATTTCAGTCTTGATATCCTACTCGTATATTTGGTATTGCTGTGTATTTTTTGGTTCCTTGGACTATAACTACCGCTATTGCCATTACCACTATAGCTATTGCTGTTGTGTTTGTTGTTGTGGTTGTTGTTGTGGTTAGTAGTATCGGTATCGCATGTATTATTCTGAATATTTAGTCCAACAAAGATTGGCACTAAGATCATCAATATGCTTAACCAATTTGAAACTAGATAATAGTCGAATCCAATGACTGTAGCGGTAGCAACATTCCCAGCTGTTGTTGTTGTTGTTGAGGCTGAGGCCAAATTGTTGATAAAGTTGGAGAGATACCCAATGGCATAACCAGGTGCCAGTTGACATAAACTGACAAGCACCAAAATAACGGCTTTGATGATATTTGAAAACGCTTTGGCGGGATTATCAAACACTTGTTGCGATGTTGGAGGTCTTGAAGGAGGCGAGAATGGAGGAGATGTTATGTCATGGATATTGAAGTCATTATTCAGGCTGGTAGTTGTAGGTGTTTTCTTTGGGCTAGTCTTTAGTCTCATCGTTTAGTAGTTATACTGTAGTTCTTGTAGTACCGATAATATATATGTGAGTATTGCGGGCTAAAATAAAAGAAAGGGTGTGTGTTAAAAGGATCAGTAAAGAGAAAGCTGGTCGTTAAAGTATACGATAAATAAATAATAGAAATGGGAAATAAAGGTGGAAAGTAAAAGAAGATGTTTAAATAAATTTAAAAGAGATGAAAAAGGAAATATAAACTACAGGCGTAGATGAAGGCAAATGTGGTGGGGAAAGAGATAAAATAGACAAGAAATAAACCCAAGAAACCAAGAAAAAGAATAAGACTTCCTCGACAATTTAAACAACTAAAGAATCGAGAAGAAAATGGCCACAAGTTATCAAGATGTTTTGTCTACTACGAGAACAGGCATAAGCAGAGATGGACAGACATGCGGACTACAAAAGTGTTTCCACAAACAACATTACTACTCCTGCCACTACCACCACTATTGTCTTGTAAATTGGATAATTTGTGCCTGCGTTTATACGTGCTTACAAACAAACGACACTGTGAAAAATCACCAAGGTTCTCATGGTTCACCATCGCTCTCGATATATTTTTTGCATCGAAGCATAAAGGAGCTCAGAGATAATGCCCAAGTTTGAGGTTTGTCAAAGACCGAGATATAGATGCTTTCTTTAAGAAAAGCCCCCACATCCTTCACCCCCTCTTTCCATTCTAATTAGAGGAAAATGAAGATCTGGACTGAACTGAGGGAGGTGGATCAGATGATGGAGGCGGAGCTCAATTCCAGTGATAATGTCAACAATGGAAAGGAAGTAATACTCCTGCAAAGGTGGGGGCCAGACGAATTAGAAGTCATGCAGTAAAGAACTGGAGCTTGCGTCTGTGAGTACGTTTGTAGGACATCTTGAAAAGCATAGTTTTGGTATGGGAATTTGGGGGGAAATATGGATAATGGCTAATTACTACTTTACCTTTACTTTCTTTTTAAACACCGAGTGTGTTATAAGGAATGGCCGCTGATGTCTGTGGGCAAAAGTAGCTACTTTAAGACTGCAGTAGCGTAACTCCAAAACAAAAGATAGATAGAGGAAAGGAAATGTGGGTATGGAATTTACAGTTCTTTCATTTAACTGTGTGTCTGTGTTGTAAAAACAATATATATAATACTTTTTGGCGTGTTTCTTTTTGAACTAACCAAAAACACGGTTATTAATATAGTAGAAATAAGCTTTTAAAAACTAACAGCAGGTTAAAGTTGAATATTAAAACAGAGAAACTCTAAATATTTGTGTACCATGTCCATCAAACATGGCTTATAAGAATAAAAACACTGATAATGTAGCTCGTCTAATCAGTATAAAGTATTGTATTCTAATTGTTCGAAAAAAGTCTTTTTAGGGATTTATAGTCTGATAACTGGCTGAGAACTGAGTGTTGATGAAAGAGCGGCCACACTTGTCAGTACAATAACCTAGGATCCCCAATTCTTGTTGCCCTGTTCCATTGACTATTTCCTCTGCCGCTTGGCCTTTTTACTACACCCGATTCTCCTCAAAAGTTTAAACAATCACCTTTTATTCTCTGTGTTTCAATAGAATAATACTTTTATTTAGAACGCCACATTTCCTCTTTTTAACTAAGCATTACCACTGACAGCATCTGTGGTAAATTTCCATTCTTCAGCAGAGAGAGAAAATGCCCCTTCTTTCTGGTTCCCAGCACACACACATTCTTCAGTCCCATATTCTGTACATGATAATGGTCCACAAATGGCAAATACACATCGCACTCTATCAGCATCTTGGGGGTTAGATTCCAAAATTGAGGATACATCAAAGGTTGGTCTTTTTAGCCTAAACTCTATGCTTTCTCCAACAATTGCACACATTCGTACATATTTGAATCTGCAGGCACATACGCGCCCACAATATAGCCTTTTACCCTTTTAGTCCCCATACATTGGTCACAAGAGATTTTTACTGCATACTTGCACATACATTTTGAATTCTGGCTGTACACTAAAATAATGGATTCAATAGAACATATCATTATAGTTATGTATGGGAGAGTTATTATGGCTGCTAGTGTGGTTATGGTGGTGTAGAAGCATCGGACCTTTGAATCTCTTCAAAAGATGTAATACACTTTGCCTTAATTCGTTTACTTGGCATTCTGAGTTACAAGGCATTATGTGTGTATTTATAGATTATTAGAGACTATGAAAAGATTAGGAATTTAATATTCGCTTTATTCAAATCCGTAAAATCATATAGACAATTATACCGCCATTTAAGCCACTTTTAGACAGCTATGACTAGATTTGTTTGAAAAACGAATAGAGTTTTCGATAGACCCTTGCTTTTCTTCTATTTATCTCTAACGTATTTAAAAAATACAGTTAGATAGATACAATTGAATGATCTTTTTAAATAGGCGGGGCTTTTCATACTCACTCACACAATTCCAATAGCCACATTGTTGGGAGAACACAATAAAATGTAGACACCGATTCATAGTTCCAAATTAATTTTATGCCTATCAAGGTTTCTATTTTTATAAAATTCATTTTTGTGTGTGTGTATCCGCTCTTTGATATTGTGTTTTAAATTTAAGGGAAAAATTTGCCGCATCTCCGCACATCATTATCACAAAGACTTTGAGAATTCATTGTTGTTGATTGAACCCTTTATTCACACACACACTCTCTCACTCACTCTCTTCCTTTTGTTTACTTTTTAATGTTTCCAATACTGGACTCAATGCCTTTAAACTATTGTTCCTAATATATTGTTGTAGTTCTCTACCAAACATTGTTGTCTTTATATTTAACATAATACAGACGATTCCACAAAGTGGCTATAGCTGAGAATTAATATTTTTTAAATAATGGATACTAAACTGTTGAAACTATGCCAAGTTTCACAAAATCTGGTAGGTAGAATTAGTTAATATATTATGAATTATATTATATGTATTAAAGAAATAAGACTACTAAAGAAAGAAGTATATCTTGCCTCATCATTCATATTTATAGGCATTCCCAATATCTATGGCAACTCCTGCTGTTGACATCTGTGATGTGCTGCTGTAGTATGCTAAGACCAATCGTCGTCCTGGGTATATCTAAATACCCAACGGCGGCATTGTAATATGGCCTTCTATAGAAAGCCTAAATAGCCGCTGTATGGCTATGTTATTTAACATGCTCTATTGGGAATATCACAACAAAACAAGATGCTGCTACAGCATCCCTTGATATCGCTTCATGGAAATCTTCTAAAACCTCATTGTGGTCCAGCAATTAATGGCGTCGCCACAACCACAGCCATAACTTGGGTTTGTTCTTGCAAAAAAAAACAGACATGAAACATCACATATAAAATTACCTTGGACTATGACGAAAAACCCGAATTGATCAATAAATAACCTATTTTAGGCATTTTTCTTTTTATTGATTGGGTTATCAAGATTTCTTGCCATAATATCTGAAATAGTATTTATTTTACTTACTTTACTTATTTTACCCATAAGTTAGTTGGAGCTCACCTAGAATAGCGACCACCATCACATGATCACCCATAAGTGTGAAAAAAAAATAAAAAATTTAAAAAAAAATTTAAAAATTTAAAAAAAATAATATTTTTTTTAAATAAATTAAGGTTAATTAAAGCATCCTCCACTGTAACCAAAGCCCCCTTACCCGTAAGGGGGCTTTGGTTACAGCTCTGGATGCTCTCAATTATTTAATTTTTAATAATAATGCTTTTATTTAAAACTATTATTTACCAGCTTATGGGTTGATCATGTGATGGTGGTCGCTATTCTAGGAATCACCCATAATTACCAGCATAACAGATTTAGAAAGTTGAGATAAGAAGAATTTCTAATATTCTTTATTTTCTGAACTAACTACTGTAATCACAAGAGGGACAATTTAACCTTCACCATCATGTATACAAGCTGAAAGGATTATACTTTTGAACTTTGATCTAATATAGTACCATCTATAATTATAATACAATAATTATAGAGAAATGCCATATTTGAAACCCCAAGGTACAAAAATGCACTTTTATAGACAATTCTCATTTGTCTCTAATATTATGACAGTATCTAGATTTTTTTTCTTTAGTTGTTGAAAAAAATCATCCAAGAGTTAAAATGGCTCTACACTATTGGTTTTGTTGTCAGATTTTGCTTTATTTAAAGTATAAAGTACTTTCTTATAGTTAATTTTTAGATCTAGTCTAAAAGCTTTATTAACAATAGTACTTGGAGAAGCTTTTGTATTATCATATAGTTATATTTTTATAAAGTTTTCAATTTTTGGTATTGAATTATAGCTGCCTACTTATAAAATATATTGTATTTTAAAGATACAGAAGTAATATGTATATTACCATATTTACTCTGTCAGACATAAAAATAAAAATGGCAAATATCTTTAGTTTTAATTGGGCACTTTATCTGATAATGAGACTTACTACTATTTTGGACTTTATATGCACATCTATTCTTTAATGTATAGTCCACAAACCACTGCTTTGCTTCAGTCATACTATTAAAAGTATGTCCTATTATAATAGCCAAATCTGTTATATTTTCTATCATTTTTATATTATAATAATAAAACTATAGACAAAATATACATTTATATTATAATACTTATTAAATGGTCTAAACTATAGATTATTATGGGAATAGGGTCTACTTTTGTGATTATTTTCAAAAAATGGTCTAAATATGGGATTTTCCCTAGTTAAAAGTATATTAATATTGGTTATTATATTATATAAATACTGTTAAATGGGTAGACATTTTTGCCATTTACTATATAAACATTTTAACTACTAGGCTAGACATTTTTGTCTTTGTTCCTAAGAAATATTGTCTTTTGATATTAAGTAGCAAAGAGAATATAATTTGGTTTATCACAATGATTAGAGAAAAATGAGGGAGGGAGGGAAGTGTAAAGAGAACAACAAGCTACTAGTGTAATAAAAATTGTATGAAAAGGTGTAAGAGAAGAGCACTAAAAAACAGTGCATAAACAAAAACAAAACTTTGGAAAATATATGAAATAAAAAGTAAAACGAAATGAGATGAGGTGGGTGGGTTGTGGTGAGATGATATTGGTTATGTTTTGAAAAGAAAGAAGCAACGGCAATTACTTTCTAAACATGGTGAAATAGCAATCTTTTATATGATTAATGCAACTTATCATCATCTTTTAGCTTGACATTTGAAATTTAAATACTAATCCCAAATATGAATATACATCACACACTCATCTTGCCATTGCTTACAATATCATGCTTATAACGATTTATGGACTGCTGAAGTCAAATGGGAACAATGGGTTCTCGTTGTTAGGATCCTTTTCGACACTCTTAAAGATGTCACCCATCACTCGCAAAGCATGAGCACGCTGAAGTCTAACAGGCTTAGAGACCATTTTATCGTAAAGAACATGGTCACAAACCTCACGCAAAACGCCCTCAATCTCCAATTTACCGACCAACCACATAGCACGCATGCCACCTTTCATTACCCGTTCTTCCATAGCTTGACGCTCATCAGCATCGATATTCTGGTTCTCGGTTGCCTGAAGTTCCTGACATGCACGCTGCCAATCCATTGCGGCCTTAATGACCCCATATGTGCCACCAATGATCTGGCCCTTTTCCTTAACAGCTGTCAAAACACCCTTAAACCCTCCCATAAATTCTTGGCGTTCAAGGTATTTGTTAGCCTTAAAGTGGTATATCCGACCGATGGCGTTCAACAGGTCAGCACCCAAGGCTTCTTGGCGCAAGTCATTGGCTTCATTAACAATCTGGTCTTTCCAGACTTTGTCAGCAACCTCCTTTCCTTGGGCATGGTGCATATCAGTGTATGTCTCAAGCTTGTATCTCAATTTCTCTGTAAGTTTTTTGACACGCTCTTCGTTTTTCCTTTTCCTTTCTGCATCCTTCTTCATTAGCTCTTCCTTCTTGCGTCTCTTTTCGGCCTTGAGATCAGCCTTGTGTACAGACGATATGGTTGCAGTATCTGATTGATGCTGGTTTGCTCCAGGAGCTTCAATAGCCCCGGGTGTACCGGGCTCGCCAGCAGAGAACTTGGGGCTTTGTGCAGCATCACCGGTATTGCTTTCCTTTTCGGATTCCTTCTTTATGTCATCGGATTGCTCATCAATCAAAGTTGTGAGTTCGGAAATAATATTAAGCTCACCAATCATATCAACGAAACGATCCAAGCCAAACACCTGGTTAAAGAAATCGGCGGGATCAACTATTAGGAGAAAGAGAAAGAGAGAGAACGTAATACCGTCGATTATTAGTCAACCGATAGTGATGATCGTGATAACCAATCAACCATAATTTTATACAAGTAATAGTGTATGTATGTATGCATGATTATCCAAAAAGCAATGTTTTTGGCATTTAACATTGTAGACCAGGCATAGCACAAGCATTAATACTTTTATTAAATAGGCTGAAGCATAATTTGAAAGTGAATGAGTGAGCTTACCGCTAACGACATCAGCACCCTTCTTGGCGCCATACTCATTGTAGTGCTTTCTAGCCTTTGGATCGGACAATACTTGATAGGCATCTGAGATTTGTTTGAACTATTATTGTATAGCAATAGACATACATGCACATATTAGAAAGCAAATTGGTTAGATGACGATATTTGATATATGCAAAGGATAACATTGAAATTAAATGCTCATAAAAAGAGCATTTTAGCCACACATATATATATTGCCTTTTTGTATGTGTGTGTATGTGTATGTGTATTCGTAGTAACTAGTTTACCCACACACGTGTATGACAATTGGCTTAACAACCTGTGCATACATAAATTAAGAGATGCAAATTGATAGACAGATGGATGGATAGATGGATCCAGCCAGAACCAGAACAACAATAGTTACTAACCTTTTCTGCGGCTTCTGGTGAAGGGTTTTTATCAGGATGGTACTTGAGAGCCAATACATAGTACCGTTTTTTAATTTCAGCCGGAGTAGCAGTTGGTTTAACATCCAACCAATCGTAATACTCAGTCTCGAGTGGGTCCTCATCTATTAGATTTTAAATTGTATTTAGTTAAAGGCGTGGGAATTTATATTGGTAGAGGCAATAGACCTTTTTGTATAATGCGATCTACGTGAAGTGATGCTGCTATTCAACTTAACATACCTGTTCCCTTCTTGCGATTTCTACCATTACCAGCGTTACCGCCATTAGAAGATTCAGAAGCACCCGTAGTAGGGGGTTGGTTCAAATATCCTCCTCCGGTGGTGGTGGAGGCGTTGCCATTCAAGCCACCAGTTGTAGTATTAGGCGCACCACCTGGTGACCGGGTGGTATTATTGGCAGCAGTATCATTGAATTTACTATCATTACCGCCGGGAGGAGTGGTAGGGATGGCATTATCATTATTAGTAACGCCAGTGTTTTGACCCCAAAATGGAACATCCTTCAAGTCCATTGGAAAGGTGGTTTTGCAATTAAAACATTGGACATTGACAAGTGAACTGGCGGTGCTGTTGGTTTTGGGGAGCAAATTGAATTCCACAAAGGTTTGGCAATGTGGACATAGAATTGCTATACAAGTAGGAGGCCTCGATTGTAAAATTGGCATATTCGGAAATTGGTCCTTTTTTGATTCGTCTTCTTGATAGTTGGTTATGCGTTTTATTCACAGAGGAGTCGGGAAAAATATGTATATCGATTTTACTTTAATGAATGTGTAGAGAAAGAGGTTGTATTTTTGGGGTTAGAATGTCAAAATAAAGAGACAGAGATTGCAAGTTAGGTCAAAATGCGTTCCAGACTAGTCTAAACAACAATGGTAACAGTATAGACAATAGCAGTTTGTATCTCTTGGTGTGGGTGTGTATATGTATATGTAGGAATATGTGCCTATGCTTGGATATATGTGAGCTTGTGCGTATATTGTCTAGGCTAAAGGAAAAATAGAAAACAACAATCGAAAGAATAGAAAGGGGAAGTGAAAAGGAAGAGGTGGAGGTGGGGTGCTGCGTGATAAAAGTTGTTGAGCGCTATAAAGAAAATTTTAAATCTGGGTTTATAGCAAAAAACTGGCAAATGGATTGTCGTCCTTGGTGGTGTGGATGTGGCCGGAAGGCAGAGGAAGCAAAGCTCTTTATTGATAGATGTGCTTATAATCTATGTGGCGTCAAGGCTATTATTGCTCTAGAAAACTACTTTACTAGATGCCCTCTTTTCCACTTGTTATTATGCTGAATAGTGTTTATGAGAGGGGATGTGGGAGCAGATTCTAAGAAAGGAAAGTGTAAACTAATGCGCGCTTTTATTTGAGCTAAGGAAATTTTATGAAAGGGATCAATCAAGGCCAAGGCTTTCAATGCTACAAAAGAGCTTGCCACAACAAACTGGAGCTTTTTAAATGTTTTTACCATTGACCAACTGGACGCCTTTGGTGCTGCGGGTAGGCGCAGTGGGATCAATGATTACTCAACGCGGTCAGAAAAGAATCTTCGAGCCCCCTTGGCTACCAAGCATGACTCTTACTTGTATGCGTGGTTTGCATACAACTTGCGCAGAAACCGAGCCCCCAGTGACTGCAATTCTTGGGTTAATGGCAATAGAAAGCACGGAAGGAGCTTTGCAGCCGAAGAAGCTACACCAGTGCCACATCCGTGCTCACATATTCTACAGGCCTTTAGCATCTCATCTCAATGGTTGCTAAGAAAAGGGCCAGATTGTGATTGAATGAGAGATCGAGCCATGACATCAAGGCAGCAATATTAACTGCCTCCTTGACTCTCTCTTAAATGCCCTCCAACACTGGTGCAATGGACAAGCTTTGTGCCACATAGCGGGGAAGGGCACACTGTGACGTTGCCATTCTGTTTTCTACCAAATGTGTGTGAAAGCCTGCCATTATTACACGTCCGACTATAGCACTGTGATGGTGGTGTAGAGCAAGTGTTTTTCTTGTTTGGGCTGTAATCATTTTGCCGTAATTATTGCCGATCTACTGATTTATAAAAGTCTTGGCACGCACATTTGCACTCGTATCTTTATCCACAATTAACCAACAAGTTAACTCACTGGCTTCTAACATTCTATTTTCTTCAAGCAACCACAATAGTTGATGGTAAAACGACCTCACAAATTGGTCACCATCATATGGGAGATTACTTTTGAAGGGTTAGTCACTCATTTGGTTGTGATTGCCCCTATAACCATTCCCCCTTCAAAAATTATCACCCATTTGGTCAAAATTCACAAGGCCTTAGACACAATTGGTCCCCAGGAGTTGCATATAAAATAGCTGGTGATTGGGCCAAAACACGAGGGCCGATTTCTGCCCACTACATGCTTGATCCCAAATGAAACCTGGCCATTTATTCTCTGGCTGCTTTGAAATAGAATGTGTGGCTTTCATAAGCCAATATGTAATCTTGTTGGCATTATGGCAGTTCTAGACCCGCTAGTTATCACCCGCTTTTGCGATGTTTTCCTTGTATCATTGCTATTCTTGGGCCAGGATTATTGGCCAAGCTTTTATTGGTATTTATACAAACCAAACGAGTTGGCTCATCCAAGTTCGCCAGAAAAAATAAACCATACAATGCTTGCCACCATCCGGTTATAGCGAACATATAAATCCAACGAATGCACCAGGCGATTGTTCTATGGTTTTTATTGCATTTTTGTGTGTATGTGTGCCGGGCCAACATGTCCAGGATTCCTGGTTTGATAAAGAACAAACGAGTCCCCTTCAATAGATCGACAGGGCAGAGTTTCTACAATGTTATCAAATAATTAACCGGCTATGGGGATATGGATCATAATTTTTGAAGGGTGAATATTTATAGGGGGAATCACAGCCAAATGTATGACTATATAGCCCTTCAAAAATTATTCCCCATATGCTTAGCTCCTGTTGAAGCGTGGTGGTGTGGGAGTAATTCATTATTTGCCCGACTCTTTATTTGATATCAAACAATATGTGAGAAGATTTCATTAGTGATCGAGTCTATGGTAGGCAGAAGTAGGCCCTCATCAGATTTCGGCCTAATCACAAGGCTTCGTCTGAGGAGCCATCTTGCCTTTAAGCCATGTGAATTTTGATCTTGTGGATCATAATTTTTGAAGGGATAAATTAATATTATCAATGATAGTATAGCCAGGCCAATATGGGTAGTTATTTTTGAAGGGCTATAGAGTCACTCACTTGGCTGTGGTTACCCCTTTAATCTTTGGCCACCAAAATGTACCCTTCAAAAATTATGATCCATATGCAAGTTGAAACTGACCTATTAGTAAAAGTTGGCCCTTCAAAATTAACTACCCATATTACCTCTGATTCTCTAATGCTTTCTTGATTGTCATACAACTAGTATTTTTTGCATTGAAAGATATTTAAAGACAAAGATTCTGTATATAAATGAGATTGAAGACTCCGTGATCAATGCTCATCAAAGAATTTTGTTTACCTAAAGAACTTGATTACTTGCCATTATTAATGCAAATAGCACTATAACAAAGATCACGACCATGACATGAGTTTTACCACACCAGCGACCTACACTTTTGAATGTTGGAAACACAAAACAAATGTATATAAATAAAATCTTACCTGGTAGTTTGTGATTATAATTTACCTTTTTTTCCAATTTTTTATTCTGGCACTTTTTTGCCACACAATATCAACCGTGTAAACAACATCAACGCTCAAAATCGATTTGATAAGATGCCAGAAGATTCCACTCAACCCCAGAGTGGAGACGTTGAGATGTCTGGTATTCATCAGGATATACCGCCTTTACAGACCAAGACTACGATTATCAGCACGGCATTCGATGATTTGAGAATTGGAAATAGTAGTAGTAGTGCTGCTGCTGCTGCTACTACTACTACTATTGGATATAACTCTGGGGCAGGTAATAGTGGCCCCAATATGAGTGCCAATTATACTGGACAAGCAGAATCAGCCGTAGCCATTTCCAAGTGCAGTGTTGATGAATTTGGAGCATATTCTTCTATGTTTGGTATAAAGGCATCCAAGGACAACAGCATTCAATATATTCCAATGTCCCTTCTTGATGCGCTGGAAAACCTAAAGCTTCAGTTTGGCCAGATTACGATTGGTTTGTTTACTAACTGGCGTGAGCTTGGTTTATTTTTGAACTTTTTTACTGTCTGTAATCAATTGAGTGCTTGGTACAGGTTCATCAAATATTATTCGTTCAAGAATAGGGACATAATGAACGGTCAAACAGCTTCATCGCCACCTGTCGAGTTCATTGATAATTTTTTGGTAACTATATTATAACACCTATATTATAATCTAATATGCCTTTACGAGTTTCTGGTTTTTGGTAAAACAACTCTTGTTTTTCGAACTTGCATTTTATAGAATATCAACATAGTTCATTTTCCAATCTCGGATGCTCTTTATAGGCTGACAGCCGATCCAGTTTGCTCAGCCTTTTTGAATCGTATTCATACGAGGTTTATAGACTGGATTTTGGAAAGCAACTCTAGCAATGCAGCTCTAACCAAAATCGCACCTACAAGCTTTGTTGTTATTCCACCAATCCAAGCTAACAATGTTACCATTAAATGCTCTAGAAATTACATGCAAAGCGCTTTGAAGTATCATCAGATTGTTGCACAGACAAAGCTTTTGAGCCAGAATGGTGGTAATGATAACTCTGGTTCTAGGTCGTATTGTTCCTTGGAAGAGATTGAATCGATGTTTGGTGATAATCCTTACTCACTCTCTGAGGTAAGAACCGGATATATATCTGGGTTTTACGAAAAAACTATATTGAATACATGGGCTAGGTTAAATTTAACTTTTGTGTTGCTATACATAGATCATATTTTATTATTCTATGGGATGTGATATGGATGGATACTCACGAGATCTGATATCTCTATTAGATGTAAGTACATAGACATTTAGCATTAATTATTAATAATTCTCTAACATATATATATATGTATATATATCCATGACTAATGTATTTATAGATATCCACTATCTTGATTCGACTCCAACCAACCCTTTTTGAATGCATCAAAGCAATCAAGAGCGACTTGTTTGTAAGTATTACCATCAATAATAAAATATGCCATATAGATCATAATTTTTGAAGGGTGACTTTTGGTGGCCAACGATTAAAGGGGAAACTACAGCCAAATGGGTGATCACCATCTGTTAGCAAGTGGCCACCCTTCAAAAATAACTACTCATATTTTTATTATTATATACTAATTTGTGTTACAAATATATCCATTTTTAGAATGACGATGAAGATGGTGAGAATAATGTTGGTAGCGAAAACGGATCAAATGAAAATCCAGGCCTAAACAATCATCAGAATTCAAATGAACCGTCTGAACACGAAGCAAATGTACCATCATCGTCGACATTAGAGAAACCTGTGAGTCTAGGTACTTTTGCCTATTGTATTTCTGATAACGAAGACATCAACAATTCCTGCTATCAATACCACAAACACCACACTGGTGCAGTGATTAAAGCAGGAATTGCCCAGCAGTCAGAAAATCTATTTGGCCTATCGGTTCCATGCAGCCAAATCGAAGAGTATTCAAATAACTCGTATTTTCATCACTTCAGTGTTGAAGATCAAGCAAAAAATTCTCTAGGTAGATTTGTAATTGATGAACAAGATGAGAACAACGTTGTTGAGTTCAGTGAAGCAATTCGCGGCACTTTACCAAGCATTGAAGGCGATGGAAAGGTCAATACTGGATTATCAGTGTTTGCATGCAACAAAATGGACATTGAAAACCCAGAATCTCACCCAGACATTGCTGGGAGCATCGAGAATACATATCATTTGGCAGGACAGGCAGTTGCCTTGTCACTATCCAAAAAATCAACAGATCACTTGGATGAAAATGACAACAACGAGAGACTCATTAGACATATGATTGGAGAACTTTTTTCAAGTGTTCCTTATAATGAAGAACAGCTGGCCAAATCAGGTCTTAACTTGGATATCAAGTTCATTCAACGAAGATTGGCAATCAAGAAATTCCTGAGGTACTTTTTCAATGGAGTTATAGTCCTAACATTTGCTGAGCTCCACAATTTAGTTGTCCAAAAGGAAAATAACCAACTCAACTTTGCCAATCCCAATGAAAACCCACTGGCTATTTTGTTGCGGAATCTAAGCGTGTATACCAAAGATCAATTTGGTAATACTCTGGATCATGACTTTGTTGAATTGTTGAATCAAACTTTTGTCCAAGCCATGAACAAAGACTTGCAACCTGATTTTTTCCTAGAGTTCTTTAGGTCAACATTTGCGTATCTGATTGAAACCAAATTTAAAAATCTCAAATTGAGCAACAGCCCTTCCCATTCGTATTGTAGTGATAACCATCTGTTTCAACATTTGGTAGATTATAACCGAGTCAAGCTTAATGAAACCCAGCTGCAATTTATCCAGTTGTGCCAAAATTCTCACCAAGTTGAATCAGGATATTGTATCAAGAATTTTCTTGGTTGTGAACTTAATATAGACAAACTTGTTCAATACTTTGACTTTTCAAAGCTGTATTAGTGATGTATCTTTTTTGCTAGACTTGTATTTTCTTGAATTATTATTTTGTGTGCATTACCAATAAATGTTTGTTTAAAGGATAATAATATTTTAGCTTAAACTTCTGAGTCATGACAAAAAAAATAGTAATTTTGTGAGTCGGGAGTAAAATTCATCGGATACCCATAATAGCCTCTGTATATCTTTATTGACATTTATTTTAAAGTATAGAAATTGTAGTATATAGAGAGCTATATTTTAGATTTGTAATAACAATAATTATAAGTATATACTGAGAGGAATTGTAATATATATATTAATATATCAACAACATGGTAAGCCTTCCAGGATAATAATATTAGAGACAAAATAGCAAGTTAATTAATAAATGTACGTATTTATAATTATTATAATGGTGTGTATATAGGACAAATTTGGCATGAATAATCAGACAGAGCACTGTAAGTAAACCAGAGAAAGCTTAATATGCATATGCGTTTTATATTGAAAATAACACTACTAATCTCACCATATATTTTGATTGGGAAACTATAGTCCAGACAAAGTATGTTGGAACAGGAAATGCAGATACGACAAAATAGTAAGCCCAGAATTTAATAGTTCACATCTTAAGTATTGGCAATCATCTATATCAGTATTTATAACATTTTGATCTTTAACTTGCCAATATAGTCAATGGTTAACAAACCAACACCGAGACACGCTTTCACATTTTGTTTGTGATACTAGTATGGCGTCATATATTGCTATTATTGAAGGTGAATCCATAGCTCGGGTTAAACTCAACTCATTACAGGTTAGTGCTATATATATATATGTATATATATTAAAATGCAGTACCCATATGCTAAATATTGTCATTATATAATACTAATTTCTGGAACTTAATATTTGCAAATTCTATAGAGAATGATTCTGCCCTGTGGGCCACCACCACCAAAAACTGAAATTGAAAAGCAATTAGAAAACCTTCAACAATAAAGCATATATATTTACTCTTTGTGCTGAGTTTGCGGTTAAATATCGATGACCTTTATTTCAATCCCCAAAATAAAATGAGCTTTTAGTCTACATGGAACCACTAATAAGCTAAACGCCAAGCAACATCCCAACTTCATTCAATAAAATTTTATGATAATAAAAAACTTTAAGATCAACCTGAATATTTGTATAACCCAAGTTATACTGCTTGAAACCTACTAAATGAAAAATTGCAATGTTTTTTAATTTTCCCATAACAGACTTCAAAGTAACTTGATCAGCTTTTTTTCTGCAAAATGTACAAAAAGACTTTTCTTTTTCCACATATTTACTAAAACACACCCCACACACACACACAAAATGTTTTCAGAAGCAGTAATAGGAAGTTCTTCAACAGAGGGCAGCATAGTTATTCACGATATTCGAACAGGAGTACGGTTAGGAACCCTTACCAATACGCCAGTTGGATATAGTCACGGTTTTTGTACCAATGCATCAATAGAGTCGCAAACACAAGTAACGCCACCGTGGGTTCTAGCATTGTCAAAAGGAAAACCAATGTGGAGCGTCTATCCATTAGCCAAAGGAGATAGATCAACCAAAATGACATTCCCGTGTCCTGAGCAATTGACTTGTGTAGAAGCCACCCCCGATGGAGTATATGTAGCTGCCGGTTCGGCTAGTGGCAAAGTATATGTATGGTCGACATCTGATGGAGTATTGCAAAGATCCTGGGAAGGTCACTATGGGGCTGTGACATGTATCAGATTTGTTGGAAACAATGCAATCCTAACCGGTGGTCATGATGGCGCAGTCAATGTCTGGATCTTATCGCACGTACTAGATCTGACAAAAATCAATGAGGTTCCAATTGCTATGGCTACACTTAGCGACCATACTTTGCCGATCACTGATATCTGGGTTAGTCCTAGCGCTGCAGGATATAATGCCTTTTCTGACAGAACGTTGGTTTATACATCTAGTAAAGATTGTACATGTAAAGCATGGTCCCTGAATGTATATTCTCCACATATATCAAATGCTGCAGCTGGCGGGGGAGGTGGCGTTACGATGTCTGAAAGACAGGAACCGCTTTCGTCTTGGCTATTCCCATCACCCATTAGTAGCATCGTAGTTGATCTGCCCGAGACAAGACTATTTTGTGCAAGTGATCGTGGTGAGGTATACCAAGTTGATCTCTACCAGCAAAGAAGCAATGGAATGAGTGATGGCCAGTCGCAAGGCCTTGAATCAGTAATAGGTACACGCAGCGTACAAAGTGTTGGCCTTGATTCGAAAACAAAATCTGGAAAGGCTAAAACATATATTGGTCACGAAGGCAAAGTAAACTCAATTTCGCTCTCAATGGATGGGACTCTCCTTGTATCAGGAGGTGAGGACGGGTCTATTAGAGTTTGGGACACAACAAGTCGCCAGTGCTTGCGAGCTGTGCAGCAGCCATCATCATCATCATCACCATCGGACAGTAATACCAAGGGTCAAGGCTCTCGTAAAGTAATTCCGGCAGCCACTCAGGTAGCAAAAGGAGTCAGCAAAGTTTTAGTGGTTATGATGCCACCCGAACTAGGAGGTGCTCACTCAATATTCCAAAGAGTAACTGGTGGATCTAATGTGTCTTCCAATAAAGATGTTGAACAAATTACTGATGGTTTGAAGTCAGGATCTACGCCACGCTCACTTGTCGCCAATCCAGTACCATTCTTTTCTGCACTCAGAAGAATCCCCAGAAGACAATTTGATCCAACCATCTGCCCTGGAGAGAATGATCTTGATACCAGCAAAACTGTAGTTTTGGGAGATACAAGACGATCAGTCAATGAGCTCTTGGCTTCACTTGATGACACTCTTGGTGGAGGAAACAAGGATCCATATGCACCCGAACTCAACAATGCCCTTGATCAAAATACGGCCAGGATTATTGCAAACTCGTTTAATGGTGACAAGGGCTCAAGCTTGCAGCAAAAGATAGAAGAACTCCAGTCCGAGCTGGATAGGCTAAATGACCACCAAACACGTATTAACAAACTTAATGATGAGCTTTATCAGGCCACTGTTTCGAACTTTATGCAAAACCGATAATCGTTAGGCAAGTAATGATTTCAAAAACAGCTATAAAAAGTGCACTGGGTTCAATTATTATTCTGTTCACTATGACAAGCTAGAGATGCCATTAACATGGCTATATAAAAGTCCTCTTTTGTTATTTTCTATTATACCACTTTAAATTAGAAATGGTACAAAAAATCTATAGATAAGTTAGTGTTTAATCTTATCCATCTCTAACACAGAAAAGTGATTATCTTGATATCAGCTTTGTTTTGTATGCAACTGAAAACATCCTATTCTAATAGTATGCTTAATATATATTTAAAGTGTGACTTTTGTTTTGGAATTACTAAAGCTTGGTTAAACAATATTTATGTTCGCCAGGCAACATGCACCTGATCGGTTCTGAAGCGCTGTGTGATACGGCTCTTATCAATTGGCGTCTTGAACCCAGTTGCAAATGATAAGGCACCAGCGTGAGCAATCATGATACCATTGTCAATGCAGAACCTATATAACAAAATTAATATACAATAAATACTATCACACAAGAATATCAAATAGCTGGAAAGGTCATTTCTTGTGACATACCTTTCATCTGTGGCAAATACCTTTCCACCTCTTTGTTTAGCCATATCGCCCATCATTTCCTGTAGTCTAAGGTTACAGCCGACACCGCCAACAATCAGTACCTCAGAAGCACCAATATGTGCCATAGCTCTTTCTGTAGTTTCTACCAACATAGCAAACATGGTTTCTTGAAGAGAAAAGCACAAGTCCTCAGCTGTATATTCTGGTTCTTTCTCTTGGCTGCTTTGATCAATAGATGCTTCACCAGCATTCTTGCTGCTGCTGCTGCTGCTGCTATTATTGTTCCTGGTCTTTTGCTTCTTTGTCCTTTTTGATGAATCATTTTTGGCTAATTGCTCTACAAAGGATAGCATACCAGAGAACGATACATCCATGCCCTTTACAGTATATGGCAAGTCTGCCAGCTTCTTGCCACGTTTTGCGTATTGTTCGATATTGTATCCTGGACTGGGGTCATTAGGAAGCATGATGACTCGAGCAAATCGATCAAGACAGTTTCCAATGGCGATATCCAGAGTTTCTCCAAAAATACGATATCTAGACAATATTATGATAGGATAAAGCTCAATCACTTTCTTTTAAAAATGTTTTACATGCGGTCTGATATATGTTCAATTTTTTGGTATCTTACTTTTGTCTTGAATAAGCGATGACTTGGGTATTACCGCCACTTACATACAATACTACTGGGTTATTTGCACCAGTGATAGCTCTGCCCATTTCAATATGACCGATACAATGATTAACTCCAATCAACGGAAGTCCCCACAATTGACTTATTGTCCGTGCAACCATAGCTACTGTGGATAAAGGAGCTCCCATTCCTGGACCTATTCAAGAGTAATAAGCAACGAGCACATTGTTATTTAATATATACATATATAAGCTTGATTTAGTTTCCTTACAGATTTATTTTTCTATAGTGCACTCTGCAATTTCTTACCTTGCGTAAATGCTACAGCATCCAGGTCCTTGTGGGTTAGTTTTGCATCAGAAAAGGCCAGCTTGATCAGCCTGATGATATGGTCTCTATGGTGCGCTGCGGTGTCTCGTGGTAAAAATCCCTGTCCAGGTGGTGGATTGTATGTGTCTCTCACATTAGCTAGCACATCTACATTCTTCGGCTCAGCTGGATTATTTGGGTCCCAAGGATCAAGGTCTTTAGCATCGTATGTGTGTCGAACTATACCTATTCCCAACTTATTGGCTGATCCCTCTAACCCAATTGTTGTCACTGTCCTTGTACTACTCATGTTTGTTTGCTTTTTTAGCGGATCTGTTATTCTTTCCTTTTAAATAAAAGATTTTGGCGATATGGACGTGCCTGGAAATTTAAATACAATCTGTTCAATTGTTCTGATAATGACCAATAATCATGGTAGACTTTTTACAAGTGTGGGCTTTATTATGGGTTTACAGAAATTTAGATTTATAACTCCTGATATTACATTACAATACTCATAATGCTGTGCTTTCAATGAAAATAATCTGGGTAAAGGATGTCTCCTAAAACGTTTATTAATAATCAACATGTTGATGTTACTATTAGATCAAATATGTTGCGGTGCAGAGAAACATTTATTGGGGTTCGAATTCTATTGCCATGTGATATAACCATTTTTAAACTATATACATTTATTGATCAATGAGATGAGATGTCAAGAAAATTCGAAAGACTTTGCAAGAAACCTTAGGCTATAAAATTACAAATTGCTGTGATAGAATAATTTTCTATGCCTATTTTCTGCAATTGTCAAATATATCGAATGTCATGAAACTTCTTTCGAATTCTCAAAAGACACAAAAATAGACCAACCCATACATCTGGGCTAAAGTAAATTATACTTGGAGGACGTTCTAAAGATAAAACACCATCCATAAGATACAGTGTTTGCCTTGAAACAAATGCAATACGCGTGTCATCGAATAAGTTTTATTTTTAAACTTGGAAACTTTTCGGAATTCCTGAGTTAAAGAACTATTTGTCTGGAAATCCACAGCCAACCAGCCATACATCCTTTTCAGCACAATACGGATCCTTGAGGGGAGCACATGCCCTATATTCTCAGTAAAAATGATGCAACTATGCATGAAATTCTATGTCATACCTTATGCTTTTACCTTGTTTTGCCCTCATAAAGCGAATATAATACAAGTCCTTTCTAAAAATAGATTTTGTGGAAAATGATAGGATAAATGCAATTTCATAGCCAATTTGTTTCAATTGTCTGTATGCTGGTTCGAGTTACCCTGAAGTAGTAAATAGTACACAACACTGTGATATATACAAATTTATGGCAATCATCATTGTTGATACACAGCACATCTTCCATACCTTTCCTCTCTGTTTCAATAATAGAAGTATCCATAAAGAAAATTGCATGTAACTTTTCCGGATACAGTGCAGTAGCTGAATCCACGATAGCATAGAGCCAATACCTCTATTTTACTAGAAATATTGAGGTGCTTGACATCTGTTCCAAAGGCATTTCACCGTGTACAGTAACTACCTCAGCAGGTATTGCCTCAACTGGCACTAAGTCCCCCAATTTGCTCTCCACGAGTATAAATACCACAAGGAATCATGTTCAAGCCATAGAACCCTTGACCAATTTTCTCTGTTCACTGCTTTGGCTTTCATATTTCATCACTCGGAAAACCTTGCTTACAATGAAATCTATTTCTTTTGCTGCTATCGCTGCTCTAGCTCTAGCCGTAACTACTGTTCAAGCCATGCCCGCAAACGACACTGGTAGCAAAGAACAATGCATCAGAGACCATGATGGCCATAGTTCTTGGAGCGATGGATGCAACAACTGCTCTTGTAATGATAATGGCGGTGCCCAGTGTACTCTAAAGTACTGCGAAGATATTGTCAACAATCCTCTCTTCAAGTGCGATGCAGATAACGTTGGAAGAACCTGGAAATATAACCAGATGTCGTGTAAATGCACTGCTAAGGGCGGTGTTGTCTGCCAGAACATCTTCACTACCCAGTAAATTATAGTTGCTCTCTTTTTGGTGTAATTATATGAAGAGTTTGCCTTTTTTGTTTTATTGTATCACTGATGGCAATATCAAATGCTATAAAAGCATAAGAAAGATGTTGTTGAAGAGAATCTAATGCTAAAATTGGTGAATAATCAGAATTGGTTTGTGTATTCTTATTACAAAAATTACTAACCTCAATCACCACAAACAGTACGAGCTTTTAAATTATAAGGGTTATAAATTCATAAATAGTTATAGGTATTTTTTCTATTGCAAACGCAGATATTTAATGCAAATTTGTTATCTTCTATGTTTGAAAATCTGGCAAGCTCTATATAAAAGGAAGAACTAATTTGTATCTGCCCCAAAGTGTCATGCAAATTTGGTTCATAAGCAATAATCCATTTTGAGCTGATATTGCAGAGATAATTATAGTACCCTTTTTGAGGAGAGATTGCCAAATGCAATGTATAGTTTGAATTTAACACAACAACAATAATAATAAATACTTTTTAGCACCTGCTATTTTATTGAGAAAAAAACATCAAGCTAGTACTACTTCAACTACTACTACTACATGCTACACACATTAATGTTCTTTGTCAATATTTACGATCTCCCAATATCCAGCGAAATCGTTGGTGTTTTGAAGAAAGTCAACAAGACTCATTGCAGAACTAAAATTAAGAAGAATGGGTTGTGGCTTGTGCAAACATGTGTCGTTTGCACTACTTGTAGTGCCACCGCCAAGCTTTCCAAACAGGTCATCAAATACTCTTTCCATGTTTGCTTTCAATGGTCTAGTATTAGCACCAACCCTAACATTGATTTGCCGGTTCATATACTCGACTCCATTTTCTTTTGAGTCTTTGAAAGAGTGCACTTTTGCCATTTTGATGGTAAATTTAGCAAGAACCTTGCTTAACAAAGTGTTGATATCCTCCATCAAATTAACATACTCCCTAGTCACAGTCTTGCCATCATTGACCTTACATTTGATCACTTTCTCAACAACTATATGTGTGATTCCAAAATATGCAAGAACAGCGTTTGCACTAAAATTCAACCTCCACAGACAATACAACATATCGATGTCTGTATAGGGGCTGGTGGGATTCTCAAAGTAGATTTTGACCTGGCGAATGAGGGACTTGGCAGCCTCCAAATTGTTATCAAACATAAGATCATATTTTTTTTTGACAACAATATATTGAACAATTCCACAAGATGCCTTTATAAGAAGATCTTCATATTGGCAAGTAATTTCTGTGGTGTTTTCAGTGTTATATTGATCGAGCACATTGGATAACATTGGAATAAGGGCCTTGAAGTAATCAATGAACAACTGTTGGCTGGTCTTGGTAGAATCCTTGGAAAAGGCACTGAAGCTTTCAGCGACAATAGCCAATTGGCGCTCAATCTCAATGGGCTGTTTTGGTCTTTTAAAAATGCGAGAGATTGTAGGAAATCCCTTCGCATTGTTCATAAAGTACCATATAACCATCGGTGTTCCCAGCAAGAAGAGATAAACCATCTCTGTGGAGGTCATTGTGTAACTAGTACACAATTCCCAGAGATAGCGAAACGGAGCAAAGAGGAACTGCGTGAGCATGAGAGTATGCACGAAGTAGTCGGTTTGGAGGGTGTGTGTGTGTGTGCGTGTGTGAGTAGGTGAAAAGCAGGTGGTGGATTGAACTAGAATTTAGCACATTATGGCTGGTTTATATACGATTTCTTGAACTCTATGCACATAAATTTAACTACTGATAATAATCTTGTTTCAAAAATATTTTTGTTTGATATTGGTAGAATTGTTTTATTTTCTGTGTAAATTTTAGCATTTTTGGAGAGCTTGTCAAATTGTGTTTTGCTATCAAATACCAAACATTATTGCCACCGCCATCATAATCATCATCTGATATTTGAGAAAAGTTAAAAATGACCATAAAACCAAAGATTGAAAACTTTTTAGACAAAAAGGTGGCTGTTCCTGTATCAATCAAGAAATTTGAAATTTAGAATTTTGCAAAACATTTTATTTACCAAAATGAAGAATAATGATTGAAAAAATGTGATAAAAATTATTTTGTTGCTAACTTGTAGAAATTCCTTTTTGACTTGGCAAACTGCGGGTTGGTGGGATTTCACTTGTGATCTAACGTAATTTAGAAATGCAAAGGCCCTCATATTTAGACGCTTTCATGTATATGAGTGATTATTTTTGAAGTGTGAAAGTTTACTAGTAAAACTGGACATCCATTTGACTGTGATTGCCCCTATAATCTTTGGTCACCAAAATTTACCCTTCAAAAATTATTGCCCATATGCAAACTGATACGCCTATTCAAATGTGAGCTTTGACTGCCAATGCAAATAGCAATGAAATAGTTTACATACCAAAGGGCTTTTCCCAAAATGGGACCATACAAGCACATTTAAATACAGAAGCATTGTTTACCACTAATATCATAAATGCATGTTATTTTTCAATGGATTCCCTGGTAAAATAGCCCAGCGCTCTTGATGCAAGTGTTGAATGAAAAGATGTCACATTGGGACCATTTGCTGCATCTATTTCTCAATGCAGAGCTCTGATCCTTTCGGTTCACTCACATTGAAAGAGTGGGCTTGGGATTTCAACTAATGCTCGCTTCATAAACACCAGGCTAGCTACAAACAGCGGCACATTAAAAGCACATTGGCTTAGTTATAGATCATTTTTATGATGGCCCACTAATGCGCACGCAACTATGCCAGGCATCAAGGAACCAAAGGGCATTGGGACCGCAGGCTCCTGGTTTCCCATGTGCCTGCCAATGTACTGATGCATCCGTATTTTATGTTACCCCGCCACCAACCATAGAACAATGATAGTAGTAGTAGCATCAACAATAGGAGATGGGGCTCTTGTATATAATCTCTCATGTTCGTATCAACATTTCCCCTCCATAAACCCCTGATATTTCCAAAAACAAATTTCACTTTAAACTCCAAAGTTGCTCACAATATAGGATCAGTTCAAACATAACAGCACATCTTTAAAAACCCTGAAGTCTAGCAGCAATTTTATATTTCAAAAAAATGGTTCACATACTCAGATGCCTGAACTGCAATGTAATCGTGCTTACAAGCATGCATCCATCTCAATTAACTTGTGCAAAGTGCGGAAGAAACGAACTTGTTTTTGTAAGTAGATGAAGCAATTTTGTCCAAATATATAATCACTCTATATACAATTTCATAATATTTGTACCAAGATAACTTTGTCAATTTATAATGCTTTTGTTCCTTTTCTATAGCAAGGAAGAGATGGAGGAGGAGAAAGAAGAAGAAGAGGTAATAGTAATTATAATATAAACAACTTATTTGGAGGTGGTGGTAGCGGTGGAACTTCACAATTTAATATGCATATAAGCGGTGGCGGTCATACACGGACTTTTACAAGTAATGGCGGTGGTGGAGGACTTGGGGCTCTTGGCGGACTTGCAGGGCTTCTTGGTGGCGATGATGAACTTGCAGATCTTTTTAATAATAGCAACGTGACCATCCAAACGACCGGTAATGGTGGTGGTGGCGGAGGAGGCAATTTCAACTTCTTTACTGGAGGAGGAGGTGGTGATGGTGGTAATAATGGGCTTGGAGGGCTTCTTCAAGGACTTTTAGGTGGTAATAGGAATATGTCTGTACATTCAACTAGGGGACCTGGAGGTGCTGTCCATAATATTTCAAACTCTGTCAATGGCTTGGGATCAGGAGGTGGAACGTTTGGAATGAGTAATGATCAACTTGCAAACATTATTAACTTTGGGCTTGGAATGGCAGGTGATGGTGGTGGTGGTAATTTTAACTTCTTTGAAGGAGGAGGAGGTCTTGGTACTGGCACTGGTGGTGGCGGTGGACCCGTAAACATTATTTATGGTGGAGGGTAAGCAGCGTCCCATCGAGTCTATGCGTTTATTTATAAAGCTGACTTTAAATTGTGGATAATACTTTATCTATTAATTCTTATTATAGATCTCATGGCTTTGGCCCAGCAAGTCAACAACCAACGCAGCCTTTACAAAAACGCACTGCAAATGCACAGGACGTCAGTAAGTTCAAGATGCCCCTTATTTTAAACGATCTATCGCTACATCAAATAAACTGGCACAGCGGTCGCAATATCACTACAATTTGATTATTTGTTTTTTAGGCAATGACAACGAGTGCTCTGTTTGTACGGAGAAGTTTACTGAAGGCGAGGCAATTATACAGCTGCCATGCAACCACATCCTTCACGAATTGTGCGCAAACGCTTGGTTGTCACGACGAGGATTGTGTCCTTTATGGTAGGTAATTCAGCTCATACCAACCCGCTCTATAATCATGTTTCCAGGCAATGATTAAACTAACCAGCTAACATCATTGCCCAACTATACTTTCTATAGTCGCCAAAGAGTTTAACAAGCCAACCCAAAAGGATTTGTTTCGAGAATGATTAAATAGCCGGCGTGCACGCAGATTCTTCACAGTAACCAGAAGCCTAATTTGTCATAATCGCCATCACATCAAGATAATGCCAATAACACCATACCAAACTAAAGGAAATAAAATAGTTTCATTTAGTTATTACAATAACCATCATCTGAAAACCCTATTGGCTTTCATTAGAATCCTCTTGTCGTCATTTTAGTTTGTCTTATGAATAGAACCTCTCAGCCTAACCGCCATCAAAACCATTCTCACTTTTATCTTGAACAGATTCATTCTTTTACAACACTGTTGAAAAGGAAATGATGTAATGTAGCATATCATTTATAGAAACATGTGGACACTGCTTTGTTACCAAAAGGAATAGGAAGAGGGGTCATCTGTCCTAGTAAAAGTGCCAAAAAGCATTCTTTGACCTCCTCTGTTCAGGCACAGATTTGATCAAGTGGACAGAGAGTAATATACAATTTTATATATATCCCGATGCAAGGACGAATACCATTTAATTGTCCCTTTATGGTGGCGGCGCTTGAAACAATAGCCCATATGAAACTTCGGGGTTAGACCCCCTACCGAAAAGGGAGATATCTGAAGCCAAGATGTCAGTTATGATTTTTGTTTCTAGAAAAGTTCATTCATGATGCTGTAGTTTCGGGCATTTAACTGGAATTATGACGTATGTGTAAAGGTTAGAGCAAAAATTGTCTTCTAGCCAGAGCAACAAATAGGGCAGCCAGCGTTGTGTTACTTTGAGCAAGTTAAAATTATTAAAAAGAGATTTTCAATTTAAGCAGCGTTCTTGCATTTTTTTGGGAGCACAAATGAAATCAGTAACAGAGATATGACGTAGGAGAAGGCAAGGTGGGTTGTGATATTCTGGGGAAACGAAACCATATGTGTGGTTATTTTTGAAGGGTGAAAGTTTACTAGTAAAACTGGACATCCATTAGGCTGGGATTGCCCCTATAATCACCGGTCACCAAAATTCACCCTTCAAAAATTATGATCCATATATATATTTGTGTATGCATGCCAATTAGGTTCCACAAACAAGAGAGGGAATTTGCATATGATCATCCAGCAATGTTGCTGTCTCTTTGTTTATATATATCTCTCTCTTTCTTTATCTGTCAAAAAAAAAAGAGAGAGGCTTGCGTGGGTGGGGATTCGTAGTCCTACCACACAGACGACCACACAAACAGTTTTTGAAATGAATACCTGAAAACAACAACAATGATGATGATGCATGAGTCGTGGCCATCAGCGTATAAACTCCGCCCAGCAAAAAGCAGTTCTTGTCAGCGACTTTTTGTGGTGTGGTATTGTTGTTGGCATCAAACAGGAAATGGACAATATAGATTTCACCAAAAACGAAACCCCAGAATTATTACCAGTATAATTCCCAAAATGAGGTTTCTAGGAATTTCTGGTTTAGGAAGCACATTAGATGCACTTAATTTTACCACTCCCACAAGAGCACAGTTCAGTACCAAATCAACCAATTAATCACTCGCATAGGGGGCCGAGTATCTATTCAAAACATGACGAGTTTATCCAAAGAACAAGTTTGTTTAGATGGCCAAGGAGAGATGTGGGAGCAGTGTGGTGTGGCGAGAGCGAGAGAGTGTGTGTGTGCTGGTATAATCATTACTACCAACTGGAGCACGGCCCGGATTGGTTAATTATTAAAGGCGAGCCAATAAGCAGGCGGAAGCAGACCGAGGCTGAATGACTAGTGTTTTGGTTGGTTGGCTGGCTGGTGGCCAAGATCAGGGTAATCGGTGAAACCAAATACCTAGCCGAATCTCACTCCTACCAAAAAACAATGGGATACTTGAATGGGCCAAATATCGCCAGTGATCATTCTCTTGGCATAAATCGGATATGAGAGACAATCAGTGCTGTGGATGTGTGGTTCCTAGGACTGGTGACGGCGCTGTTTCTGTAAGGGCATGTTGGCAGCATATCGGCCTTGTTCCTTGTATGTATGGTTGCGATACACAGCAATCAGCACCTGACCTTTCTCCCCGAGCGTTATTAATAAAGGACAAAGGGACATGGATTGATTGTTAAATGTAGAGAGAGATGAAGGTGCCGCTCTATGGTATGCTTGTGGGTGGGCGTGTAGCCCGAATAAGAGCAAGCAGGAAGGAGGTTCTGCAAAGATTGGTTACTAGGCATAAAGGGCTGACGACAGAGTGCATATGCGTTGTGGAGTAGAGGTTAACAAATCTTGGCGATGTGCATTGTGTTTACGTGTAGAATATTTGAACGAGCGATCAACTACAACCCATTTACTATTCTCTCATTGACCTGCTAAAGCCAGGCAGCCCTGCTATTGATGCAGCCACCTGCGTACCTGCACTGGATGTATGCGTTGTAAAACTACATGGTGTTGCCCTTCATGGGTTTGAGACGACCACTGTCTGGCCACTCTCAAATACAGCGCAGCTCTTGAAGTTGGTGCAGGTAATCTTTCAATCGAGTTCATTCACACACCTTTTTGACAGTTAATAAAGTTATCGGCCAAAATCGGCCTTTTTTATGATCCCCGATTTACTTTCTGTGAGTATTTGGGGTTAATAGTCTTCGATTCTGTGTTCTCTCTGTCTGCTGGCATGCCGGTAGCGACTGATTGACCGGCTGAGTATAAAGGAACCCAACCCCACACACAGGCACACCCACACAACACAACACAAGAAGCTGCTCTCTCTCTCTCTCTCTCTCTCGATCATATCACATCACATAGGAATAAGCCTGTTCTAACTATTCTAGACTTCTTTATCTTTCCCAATAATTTTTCTATCCCATCCCTGTCGTCCTCCCTTGCTTGCTATTTGTTTTTTCTACCCGAACGCCCATTCCCAGACGCAATCATAGGTCGAAGGGCTTTTGTGCTATATATTTGTCTTATTTCAAGTGCTTTGTTTTTCTTGGCTTTTTGTTTCATATTTTCTTCTTCCTACAATTTTCTGGTACTTTGTACTTTTTAGTTTGCACATACCAACATAACTGTGCAGACTACTACTATTACTTCCTAGAGGTGCTCTTTTTGGCATCCGCTTTATTTATTTCCTTAGAAGATTCAACCCCCACACATACACAGTTTGGTTTATTTTTCACGCCTATCGTTCGATTGAATGCCCCACCATGCGCATAGACAGAACCAAAACTCCAGCCCAAGCATGGCCTCCCCCAGTACCCACAGCAACGACCACGACGACAATGAAGAAGAGGGCAGCACCGATGAGGGCGCGAAAGGGCGGGTCGCAGGAAGCAGTGATGATCACGGATCCGAGCTCTTCATAGAGCAACAGCAGTCTTCTACTAGCCAGAGCTCGCCGATACTACTCCAGCAAACCGGACAAAGCCTACCCGGCGGTATTGGAAAAGCAGTAAATGACCCAGGTATGAATTCTCCTCAAGTAGAAGAGTCTCTTCAGCAGCGGCAAAAAGAAAAAGAGGAGGAGCGGCTGCATCTAGTGCGCCAGCAGCAGGACCAGCCCGGGGGAGAAGGAGGCCGAGAAAGAAGACAAGGGGACGAGGGGAATATAATAGGCCAAGAAAGAATGGCGACGTCTACCATGGGATCAGCCTCGTTACCCGAGTCGCATATATCCACTTTGCATTCACAAGTAATGGACCCGGATCAAAAAAGGCACCAACAATCTGTACAGGGTGATGATGATAACTGCGATAATAATGATATCAAAGACAGCTGCCATGGCCCTAGAAGCAGCGGATTTCATTTTCTCCGCCGCCCCTCTTTGCATTTTCCAAAAATTCCTCGGTTTGGATTGCCCAAAGTAAAAACAACTCCAGTCCAGCCAATTGGACGTGGCGCTGACAGCCCTCATAGTAAAGGTGCCAATGTGTGCACTCAAAATGCTCCACCTGGCCCGTCTACTAATCAAAAGTCTTTGCGATCTCGTTTCTCATGGACAGGTGGCAATGTATTTACTCCCACAAATGATAGCAGTGCTACCGGTGGTGATGGAGGAAGAGAAGAAGAACAGAGGAGAAGAAGAAAAGGACGTGGTGCCAAGTCTCCCCAGGGTTTAGCAGGCAGTAACACGGCCCCTGCCGTGCCGTCTTCCGACTTCCCTTACAGCCAAAGATTAATCGATTCCATTGTAAATCCTTTGATAGAAAGAACAATGGATTCTGATGCCGGTTCGGTTTCTGAAGCATTTGATAGTGAGGAAGAAAGAGACGCTGACGAATTACTAAGATATTTGCTGTCAGACAGACCCATTCAGCAAAAGGAGCACCAGCTACAACAATTTCAGCAGCAGCAGCAGCAGCACGGGGCAAGGTCGTTCCCACACCTTAGTCACCGCCATACAAGATCAATGACCCATGTTGGCCATGATGGTCGAGACCCACAGCATTCAGCTATATCTGCAACATTCCATGGCGATGGGTCGACAGCTGCTGCAATGCACGGGTGGTACAAGAAGAGAAGAAATCTTCATGATCAATCCCTATCACATGAGCCGGGTCACGATAGTGACGGCGAGATTGGTAACAGCAGCGGCAGCTCTAGCGATGACAACGGTGCAAGTCCTTCTGCAATTGCAACAGCATCATCAATGCCAGCTCATATGCATGGGCAGCGTCATCCTTCAAAAGCCCGTGATGACGATACATCGCCCTCATTTTCTCGTAGAAGGAAAAGGACAAAGCAAAAGAGAGCCAAAAAGTTCAGGAAACATCCAACAATTGCGGTCTGTCCCTCAGTGATGCATACAAGTAGGATAAGTGTTCCGCCCCCACTAATGCATCCTGCATCTAGTGCTTTTGTATCTGCAGCTACCCATGATGTGGGTATTCACACATACACACCAGGCTCTGCCCTTAGTAGCATGCCAGCAGCAGCAGCAACAACAGTGGAGCCTGCTGCTTTATTGAGGCATAGTGGTGACACAACTGATCATCATGCATTTGTTGGTGACAGCAGCGCTCCGTACGGAATGAACAGGAAGCGGACTATTCGGATTGAGGAGCTGGCAAAGTCAGCTAGTCCCACACCTCCCAACTATGCTACAATGACATCGACTACAACAACTACAAGCAGCGATACTACTACTGGTATTGATGGCCATCACCGCCGCACAGCTGCTGGTGACATGGAGGAAAGAGGTGAAGATGATGAGCCTGAAGAAGGAGCGCCACATCCTGCTCATACATACTATCGCACAATGACTACAGATCCATTCGAACAGCATCTCAAGCTTATAGATCTGGTAGAAGAGCCCCCTTCTGACGGTGATGGAGGTGGTGCAGATGCCCGAGTGCAAAGGTTCAAGCGTTGGTTAAAATCACCGCACAACTATCGAATTCTGGTATCGTGTGCAGGGTATTTGATGCCGATCAATGTTCTTTTGAACATCATCTCGCTAGGAAATGGCTGGCTGATTGAAAACAATGCGCCGGTAGAAGAAGCCACAAGCTATCTCACAAAGTCAGTGGGGTACACTATCAGTGCAGCAGTCTCATTGATTCTAATTTGTGTATCGGCCATATCGTTCGTGCTCCGTTGTCTTGAATTCAATGTCCAATACACGACCACTGTATCTGTATTATCTAATCTTACTGCTAGTATTATTAGTTTGGTCAGTGCAATCGTGTTTGCTTTAGTAATTAGACCAAAGTCTAGAGACACAGCCCACTATTCTGGCGAATACTACAGCACATATGCTGGCTGTGTGGTCTCTCTATTTGATGCCTCGCTATTGATCATTGATGCATGGACAACTCCCGGGTTTAGATTCCGTGGCTCAGGGATGTCGCCCAAACAGCGAATTCTGCAGCTCAACATCATTATCATTATCATTTGGCTTGGAATTGGCGGTGTAGTATACTCAAGTCTAGAAGACTGGGATATTGTCGAATCCCTATTCTTTTGTGTCGTTACATTTGCCACCATTGGTTTTGGAAACCAGACAGTCAAGACTACCAAAAACCGCATATTTACGATCTTTTATGGCGGTGTTGGTATCTTGTTTTTTGGTTTGCTTTTGCTCAATACTCGTAATGTTGTGATTCAGATTGTCACAACAAAGTATCATCGAAAACGTCGTGATTTTGAACGAAAGAGGCTGGCTTGGTTGAAGAATATCAAAATCCAGCAATTGAGAAACCGATTGTCAGCCAGGCCCTTGCCATTCTGGAGAAAGGCCGCTTTTGACATGTTTGCCAAGATTTTGCATACTTCACCCCGCGATGCAGAGTATCTTGGTAATGTGTCGAGATTTGGTAATAGTCAGGCTTCTGTACATCAACAGCAAGATGAACCACTGAGTCCATCTAAGAGTAGTGAAGCTCTTGAGGATGAGAGCCAAAGATCATCACCTAAACTGATAGGAATGCATAGTAGCAGTCCATCGACTAATTCAAGATCTAGCTCAAGAAAGAGTAGTAGCAGGAGCAAAAGCTATGACAGTGGTAGCGACAATGACAATGACAATAACTTACATAGTTCAGATACACCAGATCCTAATAAAGTTTTTACTGACCCATGGGCTGAGGCATCGAAAAATAATCTGGATAATACATCTGCTGCAGTACGTGATAATATCCAACCACCAGTGGCAGCTACTGCTAGTGGTACTGGCGATAATAATAGGAGTTTGAGAGTGGAGCATGTACAACAGCCTACAAGATCGGAAACAATGACCTTAGGAATGAGTCCCAGACGTATCACCAAAAGCAGATCAATTGATATGCCCGTGAAGAGAAGTTCCAAAGCCATGTCATCAATGTCTACATTTTTGGCATCAGGCAGGGAAAGCCAAGAGAGTATCGAAGCTTATAATAATAACCAGTCTGGGAAAATGAAAGAATTATCTGCAGTAGCAGATTATGACAAGCCTGTAAACCCAAATGATAATGGTTATGGCAAAAATGTTGCTCCTGGTGGTAATAGTATGGACGATGATACTGAGGATGTTAAGATAGCAAATATGTCTGCAGTTTCTACTGGACATACCCAGACCGAAAATATAAGCAAGACGTCATCCCCAACTACCTATGACCAGAAAAAGGCGGCCGACAATGATGTTGATTATGAAGATATTTATGAAAAGAGACCTGCAGGCGAACATCATGTGAAAACATCACAAGTGCATATTCCGAATGCCATTTCATTTGATCCAGCAGCAACTAATAATCATGACGAGACTTCTTTGATTGCAAATGAATTGGCTCAGCACTATCAATACCGCAGAAGAAGCTCGGACTTTTCAGAATCATCGCTTTATCCGCGCCCATATGGCCGACGCTATAGTCAATTGAGTGAATCTAGATATGGAGATAATGATAACATTGGTCCTAAAGATCAACAGGCTCCACATCATGATCATCACCAACACCATGCTCAAACACCAAAAAGCCAATCTTCAAAGGGTGTTAACAATAGCGGCGGTAGTAGAACAAAGCTCCACACTGGTTATAATAAATCCGGAAACAGCCAAAGAAACCAAGGGAAGCAACACCAAAAGAGTGCACAAACCAAACATCGACGTATAGGGACTAAAGCCAGGCATTGTCTATTTGCTCTAGCCCTAAATATCATTTTCTGGATGGTATGCAGTGGTATCTATGCAGGAATAGAACACGCACAATGGAATTTCTTTGATGCAATGTGGTTTTGTTTTGTCGCATTCACAACCATCGGTTATGGTGATGTAGTGCCCAAAACCACCATTGGTATGATCGTGTTTATCGTCATGACCTTTTTGGCAGTTGCCTTGGAGACTTATCTAGTTGTCAGTGCCGTTACCTACTTTGATGGACTTCTTCGGGCCGGTGTTCGTAGCACTAGGGTTAGAAGGAGAATCGTCAAGAGAAGAAAGACTATTATTAGTGAAGAGTTGCGTAGAGTTGCTACTGAGCAGGGTGTAGCTATTGGAGGGAATGTGTACCCCAATATTCAAGATATTGGCGGTAGGGCCCGTGGAGATGGAGAGGCAGCAGATGGAGACGAAGTTGGAGCAGGGCCTCAACCTATTAGAGGAAGAGCCAGCTTATTCGATAGCGACTTTGATGATGAGTTCTATAGAAGTATGAGCCAGCGATATCCTATCAAACCCTTGTCACCCAGTCGAAAGCTCAAGAAGTTGGGCAAGAAATTGAAAGACAGAGTCACCAGGCGTGGTGCTACTAAAAGACGAGGTGGAAGTAGCAGTGGTAGCGATGATAATTATGGACGTGGTAGTGTTAGCAGGTCTAGCAGCAATTCAGATATAAACGATAGTGATATTGTGCCTCCTTGGAGATTTGCCAATTAGACCCCAACCATATTTATTGATTTATTTTTATTATGCAATTTTTAATATTTATACATACATACATTGCGTTTTTTCTATTTTTCTTGCGCATACATACATTATTTTTCGTGTTTTATTTCAGGTTATAAATATGGCTTTATTTCACAAGTTATTAGGCAAAATGGGTTCCCAGGAGTTGCATATAGAATGGCTGATGATTGGGCCAAAAACCGAGTATCCATTTCTGCCTATCATAGATTTGTTCACTAGTGAAATCTTCTTAGATAGACATTTACTATTGATAGTTTCATTTTTCATAAATAGACTGTTATTATTACTTGGCGTTGTAACGAAGTGAGGTGATTCCTTGCCAAATGTTGCATAATTCCACATGGAATCGGTGATTTCATTGGCTACTTATGTTTAAGGCGCAGTTTAATTCAATTACAATAATAAATACCTTTCAATAGATCTTTATTTATTACGAGTCACAAAAACAACTAAAAACTATGCAAATACATAGTTAAAGCTTTTTCTTCAAAAAAAATAATAGAATCTCGGCCACATGCTTTTGAAAAAAAATTGGTGAACACTTTGGTAGATGCA